>JXSR01S052347.1:54792-68044 GCA_000969725.1 Ophiothrix spiculata
TAATGGTTGTGATGTAGAAAAGTAAAGTTGTCCAGTGTTATTCGATGACTCATGAGGAAAAATGATGAACTCATAACAATGGCGGTTTGACTTGAAACTTGACTTTACCGACGATATAGTCTGTCCAGCATGTGTGTGCTTTTGAGCGTTAGCTTCTGATTGCGACCATTCAAATTACCATCCCAAAGCTAAATCAGTAGTCATCATGAACATCATTATTCTCGATACAACGTTCTTCAGTGATGTCCCACCCATTGCTCCCAAGTAGTTAATCTCGACTCTCGATCGAAAGTTTTGACACAAGGCAAACAACTGTGCATTTGCTTCACGTTTCAATAAAGAATTTTGTATCATCTATTTCTTGAAAGATTTAGCATATTGAACATGTACCTTCTGTATTGGCTGGATATCTTGCTACACTGTGCGCTATTGAGGCTTTCCTCATCTGTTGCTTTATCATGTCAATGGGACTGATGTAATGGAGGCCGTGTCAATTGTTACCTGTTGAAATATAAGAAGCTCCTGTTATTTCAAAATTAGTTATAGGATCATGGTGGAAAGGGATGGAGTGGAATTAAAACTATTATTCTTATCTAATGAATGTGATTTTACTTGGAAAAATAAACTATTATTCTTATCTAATGAATGTGATTTTACTAGGAAAAATAAACTATTATTCTTATCTAATGTGATTTTACTTGGAAAAATAAACTACTATTCTTATCTAATGGTTGTGATGTAGAAAAGTAAAGTTGTCCAGTGTTATTCGATGACTCATGAGGAAAAATGATGAACTCATAACAATGGCGGTTTGACTTTAAACACATTAATATTGAAGTTATTTTGTTAATCCAACACTTTGTCATTTATATCATGAATGGTTTTACTACATTTAGTTGCTTAGTTTTAATAGCATCAATTATTGCTGGTAGCAAATGAGTGAAGTAGAAATTCCGCCATAAAGAAAGTCTCTGTTGAAACCATATATTATCCAAAGCTACATCTACTATAACAAAGTCCCTTTTACCCCAAACCATAAACTTACATTTTGATCTTTTTGAGCAATATATTGCTACTTGCACTTGAATGTAATATCCACTAGCTGCTGTTGTTTGCCGCAGGACATATCTCCCTTCCACTTTTCGGACATCATGGCCCGTATTCCAGAAAGATGTTTAGCTAAACCATTGTTTAAGTGAGCATCAACTGTCCAAGAATGATACGCATCATTGCAATTTTCAAGCGGAACAGTTCAATGAGTCGTGCTGTTGACGAGAAATAAAACCTTCATTTAGCTAAACATCTTTCTGGAATACGGGCCCATATGTTTAACTGTCAATTAGTCCATGCACTGACCCATTATATTTGGCAAGTTTTCTTTCAGTTGGACATTTTATTTCCAAGATTGTGTCATGGTCGATTACGCCATCCAAACTTGCCCCTAACCAACTGTTTTCTGACCATACAACCAAGCCGGTCAAGCTTACCTTCTGACCTATCACCACTTCAAACTGCTCCCGTGCGATGCCTTCATGCTGTTGTCCATGGCGCGTTGCTGCATTGCCAGAAAAGCGAGGACTAATGTGATTTTTAATCCACGTAGAGCAGTTTGTGTCAGCCTTCTTTGGCACTGATGCTGCCGAGCTGCTAGTAATACGAAGTTTTCTTTGCGAAGTCCACAAAGCTGAGTTTTGATTCAGTGTTTGACTTGTAAGAGTCTCCGCAGCAAGGGCACTAACTTTTATATATTGGTTGTAGGTCTCTCTGCAAGGATTGCATTGTGACAGATCTTGGAGATGCTCTCCGTGGTCATGAATTTCTTCAAACATGCTGGTACACCCACTGCAGGTCTTCTTTGGCATATCCTGATTTGGAACCGATGCCAGATGTAACAAGAGAGATATACACATTGGGCCTGTATGGAATGTCACTCACAACTGTGGTGTCAGTCCTATTCATGTTCGTGAACATTGGTAACTCTTCTTTTTTATTTTGTGTAAATGTTGCCCTAATTAAAAGTCTTGGTTTATTCAGAATTGGCTGTAGATCCCTCACCGGCAGGTATTCTCCCCTAAATGACTCTCCCCAGTCCAAGATGCAATGGCATTCATCATATGCATGCACAATTATTTCTTCTCGTTTTGATCAGAATAAAAATTTTGATTTTTTTTGATGTGCTCTTTGTTAAAGGATAATAGATTCTTTACTTGATGTTTGAGCATTTTTGTGGTGCTGGTTCATGTAATGCCTAGTCCGTGACAAGTTTGGACCATGTTAGGAGGCAGTACCACAACACTACAATGATGCTTTTCAGGTTCAAAAACTTGCACATTTGTGCACGTTTATGTTATATTGACAGATGCTGCCGTCGTAACATTTTCAACCGCCCCTTTTGCTGCCTCATCCTCATTCTTAATTAACCCTGCTGCTGCCGTAGAGTCAACTTCCTCTGGCATGTACTTTCTCTTTTGATTCTTGTGCCAGTTTTTTCTTTTAATGTTTCCTTGTTCCTTCAACTACCTCTGGCATGTATATACATCCTCTTTTGTTTCTTGTGCCAATTCTTCTCTTTTAAATGGTTTCCTCGTAGGGATCTAGTTTAAGGGCTCATCGTCGATTTCATAGAGAATTGGCCAGAGAGATACATTTCCACTTCCCGCCAATGGTACCTATTCCATCTATATTTATTTTCAGTTTAATGTTTCCACATCAACTGTTCATGAACATTGCTGTAATTCATGTATCAAGGATTCAGCAACTCCAAAGTAGTAGTAGTCCCCCTGCAATCTTCCTTGTAACTGTATTCCTGGGAGTAGAAAGTAAAGCTCTAGGATCTTTTGGAAGGTTCAAACCAGCAGGTTCAAAAGGAATGAAAGAAGCTTAGAGAGTGCTGCATGAGAAATGTTGAAATTTGTTGCCCATTCTGCTAATCTTTGTTTTATAGTGCCGGGGTAATCATCATCATCGTCATCCTGTATTTCAGCCTGTTCCACCACTGTTTGATCACTAATAATAATATAGCCATTTAATGCTAAAGGAACATTATTGGTGGCGCTATTTCTATAAATCAATTGTCCACGTTTTAAGAATTTATAACACTTAGTTTTGACATTTGACACATGGATAAGGTAAAAGAGACCAAAAACAAATGTAATTCATGATCACACAACAAATATTTAATTTATGCAATATGCATATAATTAATTTCAAAAAATGAATAGTGCCACCAAAAATGAAACTTCAAATTATGGGCTTTTTTTGATCTAAAATGAGCACAATTTTTTGAGATTAAATTAAATTATTGAAATAATGTTACAGTTCAACACCTAATTTTAAAACTAATTTAAACACTTTTAAGGACCTGCATTTATTGTTAAGAGTGCATTTTGGTCGAAAAATTAATAAATGAACCCATCAAACAGTGGTGGTTCATCTTCATCTTCATCACTGTAATAGTGGCATATATCATCATTGAAAAAATAAGGAATATCAATAGCTTTTGTACATGTTGTGTACGATTCAACGTCAGCCTTAGCGTTATCAGCAATAAATAGTTTGTCTTCAAAACTATCCACTTTGTGTAAATTTTGTGCTAATTATTAAAAAGTCTTGGTTCCCTTACGAAAATGCACGCATTAAAACATGCATGCGCATGCATGTTTTATGCATGTGCATGCATATTTTGTGCATGTGCATGCATGTTCTTCAATTCCGCATGTATGCAGCTGATGTGCATGCATGTCATTTGTTGCATGCATCATACCACATGCATGTCAAAATTTGAAAGCATGCAAAATTATATGCATGCATAAAGAGCACATGCATGTTTACCATTTTTCACATGCATGTGTCACTGCACAGCGTGCAAAATTGATTGGTTTGTATCATGCATTTTATTTTGCTTGTTAGCTGTAGAGTCAGTCGAGCACAGACATGGTTTATTGAGCTCCTGACTTTTTAAATGTTTTCATCATTTTTTCAACATTTAATTAAAAGTTTCTGTTGTATTTTGCTAGTTCATAGCCTTTTTAAAGTTAAACCAGTGTGGCTCTTAATATTTGAGTGAATTTAGACAAGATTTGCAACATAAAATCTTGAGCTTCTAGCACCACATAACAAGTCTTCCGAATTCAGCAGTTTGGAGTCAACCAAGCATATAGTGATCTGGGACTGACAATGCAGATTGACATTGTCACCGTGGGCTTCTACCACTTGCAGTTATAGGCTGACATCCTAAACTGTCAAGCTTTGGATACATCTTATTACAGGTGAGATATCTTTCTTTTTTGTACGTCATTTGGAAATGGTTGCCGTCAGGCACAAAGGACAATTTGCTCCTGAGGAAGAGGCAACATGGGGATTAGCATACTACTTGCTATACTGATCAGAACAGAGTTTGTGTTAACGAGTTGCTACTGTAGTGAATATATGACAGGCCATAATCATGGACGTATTTAATTATTTCAACCCTAGCAAGTCGGGCGGATAAATTGGAATAAAGGCCTATACATTCAGACTCATGCAGACTTAACAGCCTGGCGGGCAGATACGTACAACACTGGCCATTATATTTTGATATCAATGTACGCAATTAATGTATAGAGAACATTTTCCAGTGTACATGCATGCAGTGTTTGTGACATGCGTGCAGCTCAGGTACACATGCATGTAACCACAAAACGTTTGCATGCATGTCACTTCTCACATGAATGTTTTATGCATGTAATGTTTCAAATTACTGCATGTTCACAGCTCACATGCATGTTACATGCATGTTGTGGTATACGCATGCTATTTGGATAAACATGCATGCAGCATGTATGTTGCATACATGTAACATGCATGTTTTATGCATGTAATGTTCCAAATTCCTGCATGTTCTGGCATGAAAATAGCATGTTGCATGCTATTTTCTAGCATGCCACATGCTCATTTTTAGCATGCAACATGCTAGTTTTTAAGCATGCAACATGCATGTAAAAATGCATGCCATTTTCGTAAGGGTTTATACAGAATTGGCTGTAGTCGCCGCACCGCCAGGTATTCACCCGTGAATAACTCGCCCCAGTTCAAGATGCAATGACATTCATCATATACATGCACAATTATTTCTTCTCGTTTTGAACTGAATAGAAATTTTTTGATGTGCTCCGGGTTAAAGGATAATAGATTCTTTACTTGATGGTTGAGCATTTTTGTGGTGCTGGTACATGTAATGCCTAGTCTCTGACAAGTTTGGACCATGTTAATTTCCAGTGCTTTAACTTAAGAGGCAGTACCCCAACACTGCAATGATGCATTTTAGGTTCAAAAACTTGCACAAAAACATTCACATTATATTAACAGATGCTGCCGCCGCAACATTTTCAACTACCTTTTGCTGCCTCAACATCCTTAATTAACCCTGCTGCAGCCGTAGAGTCAACTTCCTTTGGCATGTACTTTCTCTTTCGATTCTTGTGCCAATTGTTTTCTTTTTAATGGTTCCTTGTTCCTTCAACTACCTCTGGCATGTACATTCTATTTTGTTTCTTGCTCCTATTCTTCTGCTTTTGTACATGTTCTTTCTCTTTCGATTCTTGACCTTATAGTTTTTTTCTTTCAATGTTTCCTTGTGTGATATTAACTTTTTCATCTTCATCCCCCATCTTTTTTTTCTCGATTTGTTTGGACATGTTTTTGTCTTCAGGATTGTCTGAATTTGCTGTTCTTCCCGCTGTTTCAGATGATACCCAAGGCTGCTGCCTCTTGCCTCCTCAGATCCATCAGTTAATTGATATGTTCTGGAACAGAGAAATAGTGATAGATGCCTTTTACAGAGCAGTCTTGTTTTGCTGGTACACAAGCTTCCTTGGAGGGGGCCTCTTCTTTTTTGTTGATTTTTTATCTGACGATATTGGACTTTGTCTTTGTCATCTGTTGGTATAAAACATACACAGTTTAATATGTGTTTAGAAAGTATGTCAGGGATGAGAAAGTTCCTCTTTTCAGCTGATTTCCTCTTTTTTTTATCATGTTCATGTGCTAAAATTTTAGCTTTTTTATTCATTTTCAGCCCATTTTTGACCTTTTACCCAACTTTACGACGCTTTTCCTCTTTTTTGACAATTACCCATTCTCATTCCTGGTATGTGCAAATAAGTGTGTAGTTATGTAGTTAGATAAATGTGTTTAAAGGAGCTTAGTCCGATTGCCTCAACTATTTTTCATAACCCATGTGAAATTTCACGGCTTAGTTATGCTCCGTTTTGGCGATATGTAAGAAAATGTGTCTAATTATGGTAACCATAATTAGTTCTATACAGTAACGTATAGGAAGCTCTGGAATACAAAATTGCCCATAAAATCAAAACCGTTTGACCAATTCAGCTGAAATTTGAAATTTAGACCTCTTGAGTAATCATCTTTCATATGAAATTGAAAACTAAAATTTGAAAAATCGGACCAAGATCCTTTAAGACACAAACATTACAGACACATTCGCAAACTTGTATCAGTTGGAACAAATGAACAAAGAAACAGTTAACACATCAATTTTATCATACAGTTGATTTTCCATATGAGGGGAAGATGTATCTATATATTATGAACCTTTTTGAATTGTACTGAAGAACATGCTGATACACCCACTGCAGGTCTTCTTTGGCATTTCCTGATTTGAAACTGCTGCCAGATGTAACAAATAACTTTGATAAAATAGTTCTACATAGGCACTGCTTGGAATCTTTACCTGACATACATTCTTTTCAAGTCTTCATCACAACAAATACCCAACTCATATCTGTATAAAAAACAACACCTCTCTGGCCACCTCTCGCACATCACCCAGCCTGTTGCCGTAAGTCTGAAAAATTATGTGTACAAGCATACAACAAAATAATATCAATGTCTCCTAAATCTATACCTAAACCAAATGCATATACATCACAAATACATATAATATTTTAACCTTGCTCTTGTCACTTAAAATCTCTTAATTTAGCTTCTAAAACTTCTTCTTTTTCATTATACTGTGACCAATACATTTTAATCGAGGAATGGTCACGAATGTCACAAAGCAAATCTTTATATAACTTAAAGAAAGAATTGTTGCTACTGGTATATATTATGAACCTTTGTGACTTGTCTTTGAACTGAAGGACATGCTGATACACCCACTGCAGGTCTTCTTTGGCATTTCCTGATTTGGAACCGCTTCCAGATGTAACAAGGGAGATATACACATTGGGCTGTATGGATGTATGGAATGTCACTCACTGTGGTGTCAGTCCTATTCATGCCATGAACTTAAGTGACTCTTCATTTTCATTTTGTGTAAATGTTGCCCTAATTAAAAGTCTTGGTTTATTCAGAATTGGCTGTAGTTTCTACACTACCAGGTATTCACCCCTAAATGACTCTCCCCAGTTCAAGATGCAATGACATTCATCATATACATGCACAATTATTTCTTCTCGTTTTGAACTGAATAGAAATTTTGATTTTCTGATGTGCTCCGGGTTAAAGGAAAATAGATTCTTTACTTGATGTTTGAGCATTTGTGGTGCTGGTACATGTTATGCCTAGTTTGTGACAAGTTTGGAACATGATAATTTCAAGTGCTTTAAAAGGCAGTACCATAACACTGCAATGATGCTTTTTAGGTTCAAAAACTTGCACAAAAACATTCACATTATATTAAGGGGAGACACGTAAACTAATCGGCAACGTGGTTCAGATATCTGCACTAGTCGGAACAGTCTTTTTCTCCACTAATCTTTAACATATCAATAATTTTATTTTTCCAAGCATTTGGTTGTGTGTCTGTGTACTATATCTATGATTTTAAAGCATCAAATTAAGAATGTTCCAACCAGAAGCCTAATATTTGACTTTGCCGTCTAAGTTCAGATAACGGCAAGCAGGTTCCGATTAGTTTACGTGTCTCCCCTAACAGATGCTGCCACCACAACATTTTCAACCACCATTTTTGCTGCCTCAACATCCTTAATTAACCCTGCTGCAGCCGTAGAGTCAACTTCCTTTGGCATGTACCTTCTCTTTCGATTCTTGCGCCTATTTTTTTCTGTACTAGATTGGGTCCGCATCTGTAATTAATTGCAATGCTGCATTACGTTGTGAGCTATGTGGCTGGATTTTAAGTCATGAACTACATGTAAATGGCAGTGTTATAGAATAATGTTTAGCACTTCTTACAATTAATTGAAGTTAGATCCAAACATAATCAATGACTTGGAATCGTTTCCACATGTAACAAGGGAGATATACACATTGGGCCTGTTTGGAATGTCACTCACAACTATGAACTTCAGGAACTCTTTTTCATTTTTTGTAAATGTTGCGCTAATTAAAAGTCTTGGTTTATTCAGAATTGGCTGTAGTTCCCTCACCGCTAGGTATTTACCCCTTAATGACTCTCCCCGGTTCAAAATGCAATGGCATTCATCATATGCATGCACAATTATTTCTTCTCGTTTTGATCTGAATAATTTGTGGTGCTGGTACATGTAATGCCTAGTCTGTGACATTTGAACCATGTTAATTTCTAGTGCTTTAAGAGGCAGTACCACAACACTACAGTGATGCTTTTCGAAATAATACACTAATGACCCCATTGTAATAAATATGGGTACTACAAATTCCAACATACTAATTTATTCCAATAAATGCAACGGGTGTGTATAAAACTAAGACCTAAGACCCACCTAAGACCTATGACCTATAAACCTAAGACCTAAGACCTATAAACCTAAGACCTAAGACCTATAAACCTAAGACCTAAGACCTATAAACCTAAGACCTAAGACCCTATAAACCTAAGATCTAAGACCCTATAAACCTAAGACCTAAGACCCTATAAACCTAAGACCTACGTTTTATTGTGGAATTGTGTATATATGAAAAATTTCTCACAGGGTCTCATTGCTGCGGCTTGAAATGACATAGGCTGGGTTTTCCGGAATTATGGCCATGACCGTCTCCAATTGGACACTAGTCACCAACTGGTCAAAAAAATTGTTTCACACCAGCAATTGTGTCAAAATGCGTCTGTTTTGTTTTAACAGAACATATCATTTAATGTTTAGTCCAGAGACCTACAAAAGTATACATTTTTGGAAAGCTTATAGATCAGGGATTTATATGGTTCTATTTTCAAACCAAATTATACAGGGTGTGTTAGAATATATAGGGTGGAACATCAAAAAGTCAAAAAATTATAATTACCCATTGTATAGTAGTTAGCATATTGCATGAAGACCCTTGACCCACTCGACATTTTGGTCAATTACTTCACTATTGCTAAACCTGTGGATTTATTTTTTTTTTTATTTAGTAACCAAATTATACAGGATGTGTTAGAATATATAGATACCAAAAGTGTTATGGTTCGGTGACAACTTCTAGCAAAAATAAAGACATTTGTCATGATTTTAATGATTTCTTGAAACGGCTCCACCTTATTTGATATACCTATTCGTGACTTAGGTCCAATTCCCTTGCGAGATATGGATTAAGGAAAAACGATTAGTACTGATCTTCTTTAAAATGAAGGGTGTATAATTCAGCAAAAGGCTTTAAATAAAGTCGTAGTAAGTTACACTGAAAATGTGAGATGGAGAGCTCATTATAGCTGCGAATATATATTATTGGTATATAACCGTATAATGGATATAGAGCTTTTATAGTATTGTCACTAACTATTACTATATTAGTCAAGTGTGTTTGAACTTGGGAATGCATTGTGTCACATTGGACGTACACGTGATAGGCTGTAAAATATTGCAGGGGTTTGGATGAACCTGAATAAATAATAAAGCATTATTCTGCATTACTGTAATTGTTGGTAAAAGCTCATTAATGTTTGATTGCGTATATAATAATAATCTTTCGTCATTGCGTGCTTCTTCTAAGTTTTGGTAGCGAGTGTCTAAGGCTTTGACATATACAGATGGCGGGGCATGTGGCCTCTCCACACACTTCACTTATACCGGAGGCAATTGAAATAACGCACAACAGAGTCACAGATTTAAGGCTAATCTTTCAACTTTTTAATTGGGCTCCGGATGATCCAGTCGGAGAGCTGGGTAGCTTGGCGGAGCACTTCATCAAGAGAGAGAGTGAAAGCTAAGAACTTGCCGGAGTACTTCATTCGCCGTCCAACTCGACAGTCACATCAGGGTGAAAGTCTGATATACTCTGACTGTCCAACTCGATAGTCACAGGGCAAGAGCCTAGATCTTAATGCTACACTGGCTTTTATACTAAATCTTACTCGACCAGTGTACATCACTAAAAGCACATCCCCAAATGCACAACACTAAAATATTACGTTATAGAAACATCGCTCTCTCTCGTCAGAATTGCATTTCCGCCACAGTATTATGGATATGGAATGAGAGCTTTTGTAATATAGTTAGTTGCACTTGAACTTGAGAATGTATGTTGTCCCATTGGTCGTAAACATGATAGGCTGTAGTGTTATAAGATCAAGATTTGGTGGCGTGGATGAACCTGGAAAAAATAAAACGTAGGTCTTAGGTTTACTAGGTCTTAGGTTTATAGGGTCTTAGGTTTATAGGTCTTAGGTCTTAGGTTTATTGGTCTTGGGTCTTAGGTTTATAGGTCTTAGGTCTTAGGTGGGTCTTAGGTCTTAGTTTTATACACACCCTAAATGCAACATTGTTTTTTTTTGTCTAAATTGTTTAGTTTTCATCAACATTTACAAGTTACTTTACAATTATGGTCATACACAATTAATCCACTTTAAACAACTTTTCAAACAATTCAGTGTCCTTTAGTTTACATCGATATTTACAACTTACTTTACAATAACTACAACATGATCATTTCTGGCAAAAACAAAAGGGTTTACAATTTCCTACACATAAAATTTGTTGTGAGTATCAGGAGGTAACCAAGTTACTTTAGTCATTGTCAGGCAAATTTGCCATATGAACTTTGGTAAAATAGTTCTACATAGGCACTGCTTGGAATCTTTACCTTACATACATTCTTTTCAAGTCTTCATCACAACAAATACCCAACTCGTATCTGTGTAAAAAACCAACACCTCTCTGACCACCTCGCACATCGCCCAGCCTGTTTCCATAAGTCTGAAAAAATATGTGTATACAACAAAATAATATCAATGTGTCCTAAATCTATACCGTACCTAAACCAAATGCATATACATCACAAATACATAGAATTTTAAACTTGCGCTTGTCACTTAAAATCTCTTCTAAAACTTCTTCTTTTTCATTATACTGTGACCAATACATTTTAATCGGGGAACGGTCACAAATTTCACAAAGCAAATCTTCATATAAATTAAATACACAATTGTTGTTACTGGTATATATTATGAACCTTTTTTAATTGTCTTTGTACTGAAGAACATGCTGATACACCTACTGCAGGTCTTCTTTGGCATTTCCTGGTTTGGAACCGCTTCCAGATGTAACAAGGGAGATCTACACATGGGGTCTGTTTGGAATGTCACTCTCAACTGTGGTGTCAGTCCTAGGAATTCATGTCCACGAACTTCATTAACTCTTCCTTTTCATTTTGTGTAAATGTTGCACTAATTAAAGACTTTGTTTATTCAGAATTGTCTGTAGTTCCTCCATAATAAGTGTCCATGTATTTGTAAAAGAAGGTCAAGTACATTTCAGCTTCCTGTAGTTCTTCATTTCTTATTTCCTCTTGACAAAGTATATATATGCCCCTTGACAACATAGCCAAATGCAGGAGGAATTTATCTGGCAGAATTCCTTGCAACATATGAAGACTATAAAACAAGAGGAAGTCATGGTACTCTGAAGCTGTAACAGAAAACAAGACAGTGTTACTCATTAAACTATGCGTACACATTCACTCACAAAAAATCCAAATGGATCAACAGACCACTTTTTAACTCTCCACGGATGCTAATTCGATCTGATGGATTTCTGAATAAAGGTCCTTAGCTAATCCAGTTCATAACAATTATTGCATGGTATTCAACACCATTAATCAAGTAGTCCTGAACACACCCAATGTTTACATTTACTATACAAGAGCACTGTTCATTTGACCAAAATATCATGGAGATTAGAGTGTGAAAAAAGCATATGATAAAGTCACTGTTGGAAAATAGATAATTGGTAGGATCTTTGTCATGTTATTAACCCATTTAGGTATAATTGCCTAGCTCAAAAAATTGCTGGCTAAAACTACATGTAGTTTTAATATAAAATAAATATAGACTGCTCATTAGTATACGGGAAATTAACTGTCTTGATGTGATCGTAGAATCTCTGGTGAAATATACAATTCATCTTCCATTGAGCAATATTTCTACCATCACACAAATTTCTGAATTATTTAACATCTAAACATTGATAACTTCCTTATCATTCAACAGTGACTTGGCACATGCACATTTTAGTGCAGTCCAGAGAAAAATTTCTACAATCACACAGCGGGAGTGTTGGTAAAATATTTTAACTGCACTAAACCAATGGATTGCCCAGAATTAACGAATGGATGATATAAAAACACTACTCCTCCTCTAATCTTGAGACCATATGTAAAACACCATAGCTACAAGTTGGCATACAAAATGCAGTTTTTGCACTACTTGACATAGTTTTAATTAGGTTTATAAAATGACACACCGTTTTTCAAATAACAACGAAAGAAACAATCCAAAATTACTAGTTCACTTGTAAAATAGTCCAATGCAAAGTTTTCAGTCCGTGGAAAATTCACAATTACTGCAGGGATTCTTTCTGATATATATTGTTGGTGTTTTCAAAAAGATTATCTGGGCCCTTCAAAATGCTTGGGAATAATGCGACAAAAGCACTACACTGTGCCGGCTTCATTGTCCAGATTACGTACAAATGAAACAAAGAAAAACTTTTGATCAATGAATAAAACAACTCTTGTTTACCAGTACCTTTGTATGTATATTTGTACTGCGTGATGGCTTTGGGGAATCGTTTCATTACGGATGGAGGTGATATCATGAGTGCCAATCTTTAGTTGATGATATCAGTGTGGCATCCTATGTAAAACTCATCTTTCTTGTGTCCATCTCCAATCCAACAATCCACCAACCTCTTCATGGTCCCAAGACATATTATGCCCATGCATTTTGTCCACAAGAAAGTGCTCTCAGAGGACCACATGCTTCAAAAGCGGCATGATAGAATGCCCCTTGACACCTTTTACCTGTTTAGAAAATTTAAAATTAAAAGTGTTTTTT
>JXSR01S052358.1:26047-44579 GCA_000969725.1 Ophiothrix spiculata
GGCAAGATTGTAAAAATGATGTAAAATCATCCAGTTTTTAATGATTTTTACCACTCAGCCTCCCTCATAATAGGCAAATCCCCTTTAGCCCCCCATAAGGAAAAATCCTGGGCACGCCAGTGAACATTGATTGATTAGGATCGATTAAGGCCAAATCACAGCGTATTAATGAATACTTACTGAATTCAAATTGCAGGGACATTTTTTATTCATTTCATACTTATTTGTTGGTTTCGACAATATTATTTAATCACAACACCAGTTAGAATATTGGTATTGGCAACACAATCAGCCACAACACCTGTCCTGACATGGAAAACCATACTTTTAACCTGAATGGCAAGGTTTGATGTTAGATGTTTGACATTCTATATGATATGAAGTCTGATGATTGGTTGAAATCATTGACAACATTGCAATTAAAATCAATCACCCCTCTTGATACATCTAGCAGGTAATTTTACATGTTGTACCGAAATGGTGTTGTCTGGCTTGAACAGGATAGCAGTTACGAAGAGATGACAGTTACAAGACAAGTCATGAAATGTAAAGGCAAGGTTATTCTATGTTTTTTTTTTCATACAAGTGCAATGTCAATAGGTGGGTGATTGGGAGGAAATCATGCAATACAGGGTATCCCATGAAAAAACCTTATTACAATCTTTGCGTTTAATTTTCTTGGGTTTAACGGATAGTCAGAAAGTATATAAAGGTTGCATTTTATAGCCCATGAATTTAACTTTCAAATACAGTTTGTTTCATTTCAATCAGTAGTGTACAACAAAAGTTGTGTTTATCAAATATTTGGGTGGATTTTTGTCTGGTTCAATTTCGTGATTATTGGCCATAAAGTAGGGGTGTTTCTGAAGTGAAAAAAAATGGGTAACCTTGGAAAATTGATCATATCCGTCTTATTTTCACATCAAATTTTTTCATTTTTTCAACACAGATAAATGAAAGCATGCACATACAAATTAGTAAACATTGTTACGGTTGAATGAGCAGGTCAATGGCAAAACTCAATACAACTTCATTCAAGTGGAACTTACAAAAATCGTGAAATTGGACCACAACATTTTACATCCAAATATTTGACAAAGCATATCTTTTATTGTACACTACTGATTGAAATGAAACAAACGGTATCTGAAAGTTGAATTAATGGGCTATAAAATGTATATGAAAATTATACGAAAAGATTGAAAGTTTTTTCTGGGACACCCTGTACTTCATGTTCTGTTTATAGTGCTGTATTAACAATTATTCAAATTTGGGATAAGGTATCTGCATATATGCAAATGTGAAAATAGGAAACCTTTAAAATTGGTTTCTCTTAAATGATAGTAATTTTTTGATATTTGTTTCTAAAAAAATGCACATGAGCAGGTGCACAAATTTGGGACTTCATTCATTTATTATTCTGTAATGTGTGTGAATTCTCAAATTATAATGTATAAATAATCACTGCTGTTATGTAATGGCTAGGGATGTTTGATTCAATCCAACTGTAGCAATTTTAATTAGAATTAGTGGCAGCTATTTGAAATTTGATTGAATATATTTTCTTACAAAGCCAGATGGCATAGGTTTCAAGTGTTTTCAATATATTGGGACCATAAAACCTATGAAGGTTTTATGGTCCCAGCCTATATATATATAATATTGTGTTCTTTATATTTTTGATGATGATTATTCAATTCATAGATTAAAGAAAGTACAGATAGGAAACGGGACTATTTGCACCATGAAAATTCGGCTCAATAAGGGGATTGCGCCACACAGGCATCGAGTGTGCCAAGCCAAAATTTACACGCATTTTCAGGGTTTTTTTGTTGAAAATTTCAGGTTTTTCAGTGATACATACTGGAATCTGTGCATCATTGTTGATCAACCATTCTGTAAAATAATTGAATCCCTAAATCAATATTGGTTAGTTAAGGGGTATTTAAGTTATTATGTGTTTCTGTTTCTAAAACATGATAAGGTGCTTTTTCATCTCCATTTTCTTTTAATTTACATATGTAACTCAGCTAACAACTTTTTAACAATGCAAAAACCATGAGTGAAAATTCTTGTGTTTATGATTTTGCTGTGATTTATTTCATATATATTCTGTTGCAACTCCTTAACTTTGATCTCTTACGATTGTATGGGTAGTCCTGAAAGAATTGTTGGTATCCTCTTTTTGTAAAGCCATATATATAGGACATTTTATATAATGTCAAGTGTTTAAACATCCCAGCACCATATGAACTTTAACTATTTAGCTTGGGTGCAGGTATATGAAATATTGTGTTTGCACACCTTTATTCACTTTTTTGTCAAATAGTGACATAATTTTTTAGGAAAAAAATTGCACAGTCACTCATGTACATAATTGTTACGTGAATTTAACAACTATGTACAGTCACTCATGTACATAGTTGTTAAGTGAATTTAACAACTATGTACAGTCATTTAACAACTATGTACAGTCACTCATGTACATAGTTGTTAAGTGAATTTTCAGAGCAAAGAAAGTGTTAAATTTTATTAGAATATCATATGGTAAAATGAAAATCAGCATTAGATTCTATGTGTGGGTGTGGGTGTATAGCGGGAAGTTTTCAAGGTCAATCAGATATATTATCATTTCCTTTAAAGATTGGTAAAATTCTGTGTTTTTTGCCTAACTCAAATATATATTATAGAGAGGTATAGTTTAAATTATCTACAAATTGGTGACATGGCTGAAACTATTGTGACTGTTGTTGATGGATCTTGTGTTTTTTAAGGAAAGATTTTTTTATCATGGTCACAGTATTAACTGAAATAAGATTGATAAATACTCTGTGTGTATTGGTAACATTTATAAAGTGCATTTATGTTTGTAAATGGTGTGCAGCTGTTCTGATAATAAATAGGACAGATAAAATGTGTCCTGATAAGGTTAGTTGTGTTAAAAGTTGTAATACATGAATTACCGTATCCACACATCCAATTCAACTACTGATTTTGTCAATGTATCTCGAGAGTACCATTGAATTATTTTAAAAAGTTGTTGAAATACTTTGACAACATTTCGATTATAGAATATGATAAGTTGCCAAACTCGAGGATATGCATAATTTTAAAGATGGCAAATAGTTGAATTGGACGAATGGATATGGTAGGTTAGAGAATCACCACTGTTGTGCACTCATGTTAGTAAACTTTTGTATTGTAAATTTTAGAGTACATGTACATGGTATATTTAGAGTCCTTCATTTCAATTTTTTCTATATAACTCATTGCTCATATTAAGCAGACTCATTTAATTGAAATCAATTGACTCTAAATATACCACATTTAGGATTGTATAGTAAAGATAAAACGTAGAGGAATATTTTATTATCCACTTTTTCGGCATCATCTACTTGGAGTGTAAATCGATGTACATTCCAGAAATGCACATTGTGGGAGATTATGTGTCCACGGTGGCACATCAACCAGATATGGATTTGCGCTGCATAGTCAACTGCATGTATGTTTTGCGTCTACGCCTTATGCATAGGCCTATGCATCCCACCAAGTCTCTCCTAAATTCACACACACCCGTAGTGTGTTAGGCGCACACAAGTATCATCCGTTAGAGTACATCCCAGGAATCTACATGGATGTATATCCCACATTCTCGCTAAGCTTGCTCCATAGTTGTGCAGCAATTTTTGCTTTATTTAAAATGTTTCTGTTATTTAAATAGATATTGCTATTCAACCACAATGTTTTAAGGGGCTATTACTAGATTTTATAACATAGGTGGAGTGCAGAAATATGATGCACCATTATTTGGAGAAATGAAAATAAAACATGGTAATAGGAAGGTGTGTAATTTATTTGAATGTTGGGATAATTGCTTTATCATACTGAACTGTTGTATCACTGGTGATTTATTACAGATTAGTAATTAGTAACAATCATTTGCCTTATAGTTTTGTAAATATATCACCAAAATGTTTTATTTAAAGAAATTTTTTGTATTTTGTTGGTCTTCATGTACTTCATAAGTAACTAGATGTAAACATAATGGATTTTTACTCAATATTATATTAAAAATGAGGCTGTGTTAAGATGGTATTTTTTGTGTAAATATAATGTATTCACCTATGAGTTAATTATAATCATCTTTTATCATGGATCTGTAACAATGAACCTGAAATGGACTAGCCTAAATTCAACAAGAATTAAAAACTCATGGAGATGCTTTAAAAGCTTATAAATGTATCGGCCAAGCACAAATTTATTGGACAATGGAAACAAAAATGAAAGGTGCAGGTTGCATTTACAGGTAATGGGGCCCTGCACTCTGAATTTTTACTTGCACTGTCCAATCATTTTTTGTTTGATCTATAGTAAAGTTATCAGTTTCACATCAACATAAGCCTCAGGTTCAAAGATGTCTACACTGCCGTATGGATAACGAATTGGACATATTTATAAAAAAACATTGATGTATGAAACAAAACAATAATTGTTAGATGTATTTATGTCTCTATACGTTGATGTGCCTCTGAGCCCTGAGGTACGTTTTCAAAATTGTGAAATGTGTGATTTTTATACACCATACTTGACCTCAATCATGATGCATTGTTTTATGTACGGATGTGTTTTAGTTGATTAATATATTTAACTTTTGCGCATGAGCATACATCTTATGCTGTTTTCATACTTCGTTATGTGAGTGCAAGAAAATCGTATCTGCAATGGCTGCCCCGAGTTTTATCTATTTTACCACTTTGTCATAAGAATGTGAAAAATACCTCAAACTTCCACTGTCTTATGTCAGTGGTTCTTGAAATGGTTCTTCAGGTGACGGTGTCACCGGAATAACCATTTCAAGAACCCCTGACCCAAGACTGGATATTATACAGTGTGCAATCCAAATTTATAACAAATGGCAGCTATTGCAGATCTATACAACTTTCTTGCACTCACATGACAACTTATTGTTGCTTTGCAGCTTTGTCGTCTGCTTCATTTCAAACTTTTGTAGCTTTACAGCTTTGCCGCTTCTTGTCGCTTTGAAAGTTGAATTCATTTCAACTCACAAAATCTTGCCGTGCGACAAAATGTTGCCGAAATTGATTATATTTCATCGACATGTAGCTTTGCTGCTACGGCTATTTTTTGCAAAAAATATACGTCGCAGTGACAAAGCTACAAAACTACACGAGTTTGAAAGCAGCATTATCATTGGGTATTTGAAGCATAATATTATGTTATGTGAATGCAAGAGGGTAGCAACTGATATTTTAGGTGAAATGGAATTTTCTTTTTTATTAAGAAAATACAATTTAGAAGGGTTTTTTTGGTGTGAAATCTAAATAATAATAGGTTTACTAAAGAGATAAAATATGAAAATGAATGAGAAGTAAACAAAATAAAAGCATGAGGACATAAAATCATTTGCCCTGTAAAAGAAAATGAGAGCAATGAAGTTATGACTTTCTCGCATTCACAATGCAAATTGCAGCTCCTTTTAACAAATTGTATTCACTATTTGTATAAATTGTGTTACTTAGTGATTTAGGCAATCATTATAACTTTGAAGAAATTTCAGATAATCCTTAATTTTTATGCAGAAAACAATGCAATCTGTATTCTAGTACATGTATGTCAATCATGAGTCCATATTTATGAATACTACTATCCTTTGATAGCTAACCTATTTTTTTAGTTTCCAGTAATCATTATAGCCAAAATAATAATTTATTGGACAATTTAAGCAAAAAACCATAGTAAGGGTTGCATTCACAAACAATGGGGCTCTGTACTCTGGATTTTTCTTTACATTGTCCAATTAATTATTGTTTGGCCTATAGGTGTTAGTGGGTAAAAGGAGTAGATGGATAAATAATATTGTAGAAATGTAAATGAACACTGATGAATTGTCTTGTCTTCCCAAAAATTAATATTTGATAGAAAAAAATGTTTTTTAGAAGTATAGTTTGCGAATCGGGATCATTTGTTTTTGTAGAATGATTGTTTTTATATTTATATTTGGCTACACATGTAGTTTAATTTTGGGCTACTAACATCACCAGTATTAGTTATACTGTGTAGTTATTGTTTGTGTGCTAATTAATGTACCAAGTATTCTGTAGATGGGAATTTATTATTAATGATGGCCTGTACTTAATCCATAGAGATCTCCATACATATATATTTAAGGCCTAAAAATGGGTTTATTAGCGTAACCCAATCTACCCTAATTTTCTAGACAAAAAATAGTGAATTGGGTGCTTTTTGAAAAATTAATGAAAAAAGCACCCAAACTAGCGTGGTTTGCTTTCCCAACCTTTTTCTATATTACCCCAGTCAACGATTATTTTTAGGCCTAATGTGTATATTTGGAAACAATCATGTTAAAATGCAGATGATAAAATAATGCTTATGTAGAGAAGAGATATTTGTATTTTGGTCCAATATTTAGATTTATATTTATGACTGAGATGGTGATTTCATACCGATCAGCTAGATGTATGATACACTAGCATAGTTTTCAGTATGATTTCATTAGAAATTGTAGTGGATTTCCACAGATATATTATAATAGATTTCAACAGATATAATGTATATATATAGAAAGTTTATTCAGTAATTTATTCTGTACAATACATGGGTACTGAATTCATCTCCAGTACATCAGCATTTCTGTACTTTGTTATGGAAAAGGGACTGAAGAATATAGGGGTGCTCCAGTGAAATGAGTGGAAAGTCGTGAATGAAGATTTTGAGTAAAAGGCCTCTTAGAATAAAAACATGGTACCGAGGTCATTTTTGCCAAATTTTGGATGCAGAGCAAATTCATTTATATTCTTTTAACTATCTGCAGTTGGGAAAGTCAATTACCCGGGTATGTCAGAAAGTGTAATTTATAAATGTAAAATGAAGAAAGAAAGCATGACATTATGTATCATTCAAAAAGCTGAGAATGTGGCGAATTAAAATATGTAATCTCATTTCCCGCAAATTTAGTCAGAGCACCCCACATATTGGATAAAATCGACTTTCGTTTAAAATACCCAGGATCCATTTATTGAACTGGTGGTGAAGGATTATGTCTATATTGTTAAAATAAGCTTCCTGTAAACCTCATTCAGAAATTTCAAACAAATGAGCTTCAACGCAGCTCATGAATATGTTATTCAAAATTTAAATTGTGTGATAAGACTCATGCATTACGATTGTTATTTTTTCACATTTTTTGGGGTGATCCTTGTATCAAACAATTGATTCCAACTGTGTGAAATCCTGTGGGTCGCGTACCCCACAGGGTAAAACTTGACAACACACATTTTATGATTTTAAAAATCAAGTGGAACAGGGAGCTTATTTTTAAGATAGAGTCTAGGAATGCACAGATTATTTCTATATATGTTAATTTGATGAATTGTAATTAACCAATATTGTGTCTTATTGTATATGTTGAATTTTTACAGAGAATTACAGGGTTTAATTGTAATATAAATGTTGAAAATGGTAGTTTCCAAACTCCTTGAAAAATATTATATGATATATTAATGGTAGTTATAAAATGTATTACTTTTTGTGGTTAGTAACCAATAGCTATATGTTTGGTAGGAAAAAGGTTAGTCTGGGTTTATGTTTTATGAGGCCAATTTTTGCACATTTTACAGATTCATTGGAAGCACTAGGGATTTTTTCAAACAAAAAAAATAATAATTTTTTAACTATCTCAGACCAATTTAGATCTCATTATAGCTGGGTTTTGAAAACAAAAGAAATCATTAAAATGGTACAGGAAAATTCTTCACTTACATGTCAGACATTGTTTTAATAAGTTTCCACTGTGATTGTAAGCCTGATTTTTGAGCTCTTGTGGTTTAGTGGTACAGTGCAAGACTTTGATTAATTAAAGGTTATGGGTTTAAGCCCTGTTGCAAACATGTTATGTTCTTGGGCTTGGCTGGACATGTACTGTAAAAGTAGAAATTTTTGTGTGGTTTTTATTTTCGCGAATTTCGCAAGTAGATATGAAATCGCGAAAATAAAAACTCGCAAAAAGTTATCTTTTGTACTAGGTTTCTATTGTAATGACAAGAAAACCGCTAAAATTAATTCTTGCCATTTTGACTAAATTTGCAAAATTGCGAAAATATCTTCCTGAGAAAATATTGACTTTTACAGTAATCTTGATTGGGAGCTGATAGGGGAATATTACAATGTAAATGAAAAGGTTTCTTAATAGTTTACAACCACATTTCCCTATTTATACCTCTTTCGTATTTATAAAATGATTGATAGGATGTAAATGAAGAATGTGGACTAAGAGTGTGACCTTATCTTGGAATCCAAAATGACTGATTCTAAAAAGGTTGTTACCCGGGTTGTTGTTACTCTTCCTTGTCAGCCTTTTAGTTGTTGTCCTCTTTCATAAATATATATACCGAGGTAAATGAACCAATATAGAGTGCCAGAATTATTTATTTCTGTTATCTCATTTGTTAAAAGTGGGGACTTGGATTAAACTATGCCCAATAAATAAGCTATGCCCTGGACATAGTTTTTTATGAATTTTACATGACTTTTATGGGATTTTGGTCTTATGGAATTTGATACAATCTGCATTAAAAAACAAAACTTCAAAATGACGATCGTCTCCAAACAAATTAACTTCTACACCTAGTTGAGACCAAATAAAATTTCACGCTAGATTGCACATGTTATTGAATTGCCATATACATTGCCACAAATGTTTGTTACCGGTTTATACTTTAAATTTGATTGCAAATATTTGGTGACGTTACTACCAAATGTTTGGTTGCGAAAATTTTGTTTTGAGGCCGACTATGTTTTGACCCTATGTCTTTACAAGTAAACACTCTGGTCAAGAGTTATTATCTACTATGACCCAATCTTTGAGTGGGAGGGGGAGGGGAGCTCATGGGATATGTGGATGCTCTCGAGCAACTGAAACAGGCACCCTTTCAAGCAAAAAGGTTAGTTCCATATTTTGAAGAATCAGTTAACAAGAAAATTCCTATTTCAGAGTGTTACTTGACTAGATCAAATTTATTGTATAGGCCCAAGCTCCCCGAGAGCCACCTGTGAGACAAAAGGTCAAGTCATCATGTGAGTGCAAGAAATCGGATCTCTAACACATAGTAACAGCTGCCATTTTAGATAAATTTTGTATTGAAATTTCGAGGGATTGTTACATTCTAGTGATAGTGATTAAATCCCTCAAAATTTCCCTGCCAATGCCAGTGGCTCTTGAATTGTTTCTTTAAAGTGACCTGAAGAACCATTTCAAGAGTCGTGTGACCTGAGACTGGACATCATAGAGTGTGCAACACAAAATTTATCTAAAATGGCAGCTGTTACTATGTGTTACCCATTGTAGATACAACTTTCTTGCACTTGCATGACAAAGTACCTTCCATAATTCATACTATACCCACAAAGTTAGGCTGCACACCCGCCACACAAAAAGTTGCCATTTGTTACCAGCTCAGCTAAGCTTCCACTTACCATTGAAGGTTTTTTTTTCCTTGGTTCAAGATTTGAAAGCATAAACCAGATAACCAAGGGCCCCCCCGGCCCCATACTTATTTAAAGTATATGTACAGGAGTACGTAAATCATGCAGCCTTTTGCGGTTTCTGACTTCATTTACACAAAGTTTTTGAGTTTTTATTTAATTATCTAGAGCAAAGCTGTTGTTATGAAAAGTTGGTGTATATTCAAAAAAATAATTATTAAGCCAAATAAAATCGTATGTTTGTTTCCTGTAACCAACACTATCACTTTTCTAAAAAATTAAGTATTTCTTCATCCCAATATTTCAAAAAGAAAAGAAAAGATATTTCCCTTCCCTTCTGAAAATTTTGAGAACATAAAATTATATGGTAAAATAAAATTTGTTCCCTTCTTTCTCAAAACTTGCAAAACATCTTATAGGAAACAAATAATTTATTTTACTTGGCCTTACAGACCTTATTAATTTATATTAACAAGAGCCTGAAAAAAAAAATGAACTGGGCCGAACTGGCTAAAACCTTTTTAATGTAATTTTTTGTAAGCAAATTTTGAAATTTTACAAATTTAGTCTTGTGTACATTTTTCATTATTATATTTGAAATTTAATTCTCTAACATGTAGCATACACCAGGGTATGTGATGGCTTATCCTGAAAGGGGAGACTTTGCAGATGATCAATATTGATTTTATCATTTCATCTGTTACCTGTTACACCATTTTTCTAAGCTTTAAAATGACACCTTACAATGTACATGTACATGTTGAAATTGATCAAGGCAATCAAATTTTACAACAGAAAATCTGCTGGAAATTTTTATTAATTACTAGTATTTTCTTTATTTTTAATGCCTTTTTCACCAGTTTTCTATTGAAAAATGTCGCAAAGTCCCCATGGATGAGCAATCACATGAAGTCACTTCAAATAACACATCAATATTACTAATAAGTAGTGTGACAGAAATGTTTTGAACAAGAATTAACAAGACAATAAATGAAACAAAGTTTGAAATCATGTACTTAAAAAATCATGTTCAAAATAGTCAACATAGAGATATCAACTCTCAATGATTAATAAAAACTACAAGCGATATACAATGACAGAGTTTCAATTTTCAAAATTCTATAGATGTTATATGGTTATGACAAATGTGACCCGCCATATCAAAAGGTTAAGGATCCAAAAATCAAAATTGAGTACTGAGTAAAAATTGAATGGAGAGATGGTTTTATCTTGGTTTTTAACACATTTGTCTTATGTTTTGAATGTTGGAACCCGATTAGTATTGTACACCTCAAATGTAGCGTTTCTGATGAAATTAGAAATTCAACCTTGGACATGATTTTTGACTATGCACAGCTTCAATGGCCATTGTAAATTACCATGCCGACCTTAAAGGTGCGTTTACATTGTGATGACTTATCTTCGATGCAGGGTAACATATTTGCAACTAAAAACTTGTAACTGAAAACGACTGATAGCAACGATATAGTGTGCGTGGCTATAGCGGATTGCGTGAGCATTATCCGATTTTAACTAACGATGACGGGCGGAAAATTCAAAACTACAATCCGCAGGTCTCCGTTGCTTGTCGGTACCCCAAGTCGTCACAGTGTAAACAAACCTTTAGGTACCTATTGATATGGCGAGGTCACAAATATAATTTTTAAAAGATTTACAAGTTTCACAGCACAATCTGCCGAAATAAAAAAAAATCTCTGGTACAGTGATAAAATAGTGAAGCATATTGTAAAAACAAAAGTAATTCTTTGATTTCAAATACATTATCTTTTTACAAAAATTGATTTCGAATAAAATTAATCTGCCCATTATCCTTGATTTACTATGAAAATCAAACCAAATGTTCTGTTTAGCTCATATAATATAAACCAAAAAATGTTTTTTAAATACTAAATCCGTTGGAGTTGGTTTATCAACTCCAGTGGCGTAGCCAGGCTTTCTCCAAGGGTGGGCAAACCACCCAAGATTTCTCCAATGGATTTTATCGAGCGACTTTAAAGGGGTTCCAAGGGGCCGACTCGGCCAAGTTTTTCAAGAAAAACCGCCAAATATTGTGCTTTATGAAGTTGTCATCCTAATTTTCAACGATTTTCAGCTCTAATTGTCGTAATTTTGTGGGGAAAAGGCAGTTCCTGCCCCCTTTATTTTGCTCCCAGGTCTTCAAAATTTCTCCAAAAAATTTCCAAGGTGGGCAAATTGCCCACCTTGCCCACCCCTGGCTACGCCACTGATCAACTCCATTATTGTACATTTTTATTTTGACTTATTTGTTGAAAACTTTGTTTTCTCTAACTCACAGTACATTAATGACTATACTGGCAAATGGACCTCACCTCAAAAAATATGACCCTGACTTGAAAGCTTCAGAAATTTAGTAACTGTGGTCTACCTATGAGCTGAGTAACACCAACAAGGCTGTATTTTCATGAGAATGTGAATGGCTTCAATTTT
Source organism: Ophiothrix spiculata (assembly GCA_000969725.1). Lineage (NCBI taxonomy): Eukaryota > Metazoa > Echinodermata > Ophiuroidea > Amphilepidida > Ophiotrichidae > Ophiothrix > Ophiothrix spiculata. The sequence continues at coordinate 38,039 of JXSR01S052358.1, forward strand.
AACCATTTGGTACTGTTTTTTACAATTTTAAATGTTAAAATTTAAAACATTAATCATCATCATCTGATTGTCGACGTCTGATCTTTCTCTTGCCTTTTCCTTTCCCAGACTTAAACTGAATTTTCTCAGCCTCATCAGGTTTATTCTGACTGTCCTTTTCATCTGCCTCTACATCAGCAGCAGCGATTGGCTGGTTTGAATCTTTTCTGCCTTCTGATTGGTTGGTATCTACTACTGACTCAATCTTACTTGAGTCTTTTGGATCAGCGATTTCCATTTCTTCCCCCTCTGCTAAATGACCCAATGATAAATTTGCATTTGCCCCAGTTTTGTCATCACTTGAGCTAGCAGTATTTGCTTTGGGAAGCTGCCTTGATTTAGGTTTTTTGTTCATACCAACAACATACTCATCCATTCTATACACTTGTCCATAATTTTTACGTTTATTACTATCGTCCTCTGCATCTTTAGATGTTGTAGGTTTGTGAAATTCAATCTTTGGAGAGCTTTCTGAACTTCCGTCACCTTCATCAGAGTCCTTTTCTTCAGCCTTTCTTTTCCTCAACTCACTGATGAAATCCACAGCCACATTTCTATTAAAAGAGTCACCATACATACATGTGTCTTCCAAACTGTACTTCTGCCACTTTTCTGGATGTACTTTGTAATCCGGTGTGCGCGATTGCCTGTTATAAGGTCGGGAAAATCTTCCACGTCCACGATCTCTGGAATTGAAACTTCCTCCATACTGACGATTATCACTCAAGTCCCTTCTCCGTTCTGAAGCTCTGTCATCTCTCCTCTGTGAAAAGGATGATTCATGTCCTCTGTCTTTTGCCTGTTTAGGAGGACAAGGTTTCTTAAAATCTTTTTCCTCTTCATCATCACTTACGTGATCACGCTTTTTCTCATCTCCCCTTTTTGTTAAACCATCTGCATACTTCTGCTCTAGTCCTCCAAGTGATCCAAATATATCATCTGCCTTAGATCTAAAATTTTCAGCTTCTTGTTGTGTTCGTTGCAGTGAATATGGAGACACCTTATTTGCAGGATCATTGTTAGAACTGGCCATTTTTCTGCAAACAATGAAACAAAACAAATGAAAACATGATTATCAATGTTGACAGTCATTGAGGCACGGTAGTAGAATATTAGGTATATACATGCCATAATATCATGTCTTGTCACAAACACACCTGAAGACTTACATTTTGCACATACTCTTTAAAATTTGATAGGCTTAATAACCCTTACTCCCAAACACTTAAAAAACTTTTGTATGCATCATACAAGAAATTCCCATTTCCCCGAGGATTCGAAATTCCAAGTCTCTCACATCCCGATCCCATGTACACCAATAGCAAGCCACTAGTAGGGACCTACCGGTGGTTCAACAATCAGTTTGTTGAGAATGTTATTACATGTATCTTTAATTTGAATTCACTTTTAATATTTTCTATTTTGAAGTAGTTTTAAGTATCTATGCATCTGATTTGCATAATTAATGACATAATAATAATTACCTATATTAGGCACTTCAGTTACTAGTACATGTACATACTGGGTGAACGAAATCACTGCACAGAGCTTGTGTGTGGTGTGTGTTCAGCAAGACCATTTTTTTACTTTAAAAAAATCATTACCAAACTCTTCCTGCATGGATCTTTATGCACTTTGAACTTACGTTATTAAATCAATTTTCTCCCAACGTCCCCCAATATGTACCTAAACGACTTTGATATACAATTGGATGGATTGAGCATGATACAAAAACATATTGGTCGAGCTATGAGTTTTTACGAAATATCATGCGAGACGCGCAGTGTCGAGCTTGATATTTCTAAAACTCATATCGAGACCAATATCTTTGAGTATCAAGCGAAAAAATCCATCAAATTTATCATTATTATGTTCCAAATGTGATATTTTGTATTCTGTCCGATATCCCTGTCCGGTTTTTTTTTTGAAATCGGACAGATCAGAACATAATAATGAACATTATCATGCTTTGGAGGATCCAATTGTGGAAAAACTTGGATCCTGAGCATAATAATGATAAAATTGGATGATTTTCGTCCCATATTTATTGGTCTCGCTATGAGTTTTAAAATATTTTAATCAATATTTTTACAACTCATTGCTCGTCCAATAAATATGGGCTCAATCTATCCGATTTTATAACAATATTGGAGATACAGAGATATTCAGAAATGGTCATCTTAGCAAATTTCATGAATAAACAACAATTTGTGTTTTTATAAATGACAAAATGGGCCATATTGTGTGACATTTTGTGTCAAGGTTTCAAGCTCCGATAAATCGCGTGTCTGATAGCCCGGGGCAATCATATTTTTTTTGCGGGCAAGCTGAATCACTAGACATGCTGTCCATTCGGCAATCACTCTAAAAATGATAAAGCTAAAATGAAGCATCAGTTTTATGTTCCACTACAAATTTATGCAATCAAAATCATAAAAACCTTTTTACTTTCCTGGAAAAAAGTTTTAAAACGAACCTCACTTGATTTCCAAATCGATCAACAGTGCAATAAATTTGTCTCTCTAAAGCCATAGCACTGAGCAAATTAAATTCCATCGTAGTAAAATCCCCAGGTCACCACCAACCACTTGCTTCTAAAGTTGTTTTGTTTTCGATGTTGAATGCTTTGTGTTCCCCCACTGCCCTCAAAATTACACTGGACAATTGAATACAACACATGGATAATTTGCGGCCGTCATATAAATGATTGCATGATTTGCATTGAGTGGGACTTCATCAATCAACAATTTATGATTAATATATTGGGCAAGTTGGGGCAATTATGTTTAACATACATGTAGCACTGCCCGATGGGCAATTACTAAAATCCAAATTTATCGGAGCTTGTGTGACATTTTACATGTATTTTATAAATCACAAAATTGACAATAAATTTATGACATTTTATGTTTTATAAAATATATTTATGTCAAATTGGTCCATATTGTGCGACATTTTACCTGTCTTTTTGTGATAAAAGGGGTTTCATGTGTTTTCAATTCTCAAATGACATATGTCATCAGTTTTGTATGTTCTACTACGCCGTTTTGGCGATGTTATAATAATAATACGTTTATTACGAGAAGAAGAGGACATGCGATTGAAATTACGAGCGATCGGGGTTTAAAAACTGATTGGGTGATTTATTTCACGCAGGTTTGCAACATTTGTACGATTTTTTGGAAATCAGGAGGCAGTCAATTACAGCAAAAATTTTTAAAGAAACATTGCACACGACTTGTATGAAAATCATGGGCTTACCCCTCCTCCTCCCCCAAATGCCTCACCGGATTTGCATTGATCTTGGAGGGGTCAGGTTTTGACCCCCGATTTGGCCCAAATCCGCTGATCTGCGGAACTTTCTCATGTCTGGTCAATGGAGCCCAGTAAGTCCATATTCATGTTTAAAATATGGACTTACAAGTAAGTCTAATCAATACCTGTAGGATCGAGTGTTTACCGATCACATCGAAAGTTGTGCCCAGACGAGGGAGATATTTGTCATTGAATTTCTATGGGCTGAGAAGGGGCCGATAAAATTTCTCTTACTTACTGAAATGACCATTGCTGGAATCTCACGCGATATTTCTGAAACTAAATAGTATTTTTCCAAACTGTTTGGGGACATTGGGGAGAAAACATGATTTGATAACATATTCAAATGACATAAAGATCCATCAGGATTGTCACCAGGCAACTTTTAGCGCCGGGTAAAATTTGTGTGAAATAGTAAGATAATAAGAAATTTTGATAATAATTGTTCAATTTTTTATTGATTCTTCAATGATTTTGTAACTTTTGAGCCTTGAGTGCCGGGTATTTTGACTCAAAATCAAACTGAGAGCCGGGTGAAAATTAAGAGTGCCGGGTGGTCCCGCCCGCCACCGCCCGTTGTAGTGACAACCCTGAGATCCATGCAAAGTTTGGTAATAATTTTTTTATTAAAATCAATAGAAAATGGTCAGTTACATACCTGCCGACCTGTAAACGTGTCAAAGTAGACTTTGCAACCAATTTCACTAAAAAGTAGATTTTAAACACAAAAGTACCAAGAATTTATGTAATTTCACAGATTTAGAAATCTTGTTTAGTAAGATTTCTGCTGTCATAAGCCTAAAAAATCTTACTAAATAAGATTAAATCTTACTAGTTGGCAGGTATGCAGTTACTGAACACACACACACACACACACACACACGCTCTGTGCAGTGATTTTGTTCACCATTACTACAATGTCTACATAACACAGTACCCCCCGGGGGGGGGGGGGCACTTATATACTTTTATGTGGTGTCATCAGCGAGCAGACCCTCAAATTTCGAACCCTAAACACTGACCTGGGCGACGTGTAATCCTAACCCTTTTCACTGACCTTTGTGTAAAAATGATACCCTTTTCACTGACCAATCATATTTTAAGCACCCTTTTCACTAATGGTCTAACCTACCGTTTTCATTGACATGTACTACAAAAGGACGTACTATTAGAATATTGTGGTACATTTCTTAGGAAAAGGCATATGAAGATATCCCATGAAGACAAAGAATTCTATAGATGCAGATGCATTACCTGTAACCTTGGACTAGACATGTGCAAGAAGACATTGATGGGGAGTCATTCAATGTCTTACCGGGACTCGATCCGACCCAAAAAGATCCCAAACGTAAAATTCAGTTGAATTCCCTATTTTTCGTGCGTGATGAACCTGAATATGAATTGCTGTACCGAAGTTCCCTTAAACAATGATTCTGATTCATCCATTATCGAATATATTTAAAGTATTTACTGCAACAAATCAATTACGTGAGTGAGATGCCAGGAAATGGCCCACTGTAATAGAAGCGACGTGATTTATCTAATTGGGGTGTGTTCCAGGGAAATTTGCTGTTTTTTTCTGGATTTTTCTTGTTAATTCATGTTCTTAGAATTCATACTGTAATCGCCGACTACATGTTGTTGAAATCAATACCCTAAACGCTGATATGTGCTTCTAAAACTTAAAAGTATGTCTTTTTCCAAAATAAAATTAAATTGATACCTTATCGGGGTCCTCGACACTTGGTAAAAAAGGTACCCTTTCCCTCGGATTTCTGCTCGATGATGCCCCCACGTTTACACTCAGTGGCCCCTGGGACAGTACAGTTAAGGCTGGGGTAGTACTCTACCTCTCAAACTAATTGCATAAACTATATAAATGTATACATTTTTTGAAGCAGATATTTACTCAGAACAAAATGTCAATTTTGGCAAAAAATGCCAAAAACCGTATTTTTCACTCAAAAAATTTCTGGAAAGCTTAACTAAAATTTGCATTTGTGAACTTTTATGCTTTTTGGAATCTAGAAACAAATGTCTAGGAAGGGGTTTCTCAAATTTTTTATCTTGGTTTTTACAAAAATGCCACTGTGGTGGGCTATAAAATGGTGATGTTTCAGATCACAGAGAGTACTAGCTCTATAGATGCAGCTTGAGCTCCTGAACAATTTGATACCTTTTTCAAAGAAATCGGTCAAAAATTGAGTTGGTGCCAGCCAAAAAACGATTTGGGGCAAAAAGGTCGTTGACCCCCACCCATTTTCATCAAACTTGTATATCTCTGCTTCTGCGTGAGCTAGTTTAGTCATTTTGGTGTCTAAATATGTGTAAATGAGCTAAAGAAAGTCATTTCTGCAAGTTAGGTGAAAATCGAACATTGCGATTTCGTAAAAATGGGCTTTTTTGGTCAAAATTTGGGGTGAGGGCGCTTTTCCAAATATTATGCACGTTTTACGCAATTTGTCATTTTTTAAGTTTGTAGATGCAAGATACTTATTAGCATGATTTGCTTAAGAAATTTGAGCATATTTTGAGCGATATTTTGCGTGTAATGATCGTTTGAATATTCCCTTGTATGCCCCCATTGATTTGTACAAGGAAAAAGTTTGTTGACCCCCATGCATTTGAATAGGAGCATTTCAACAGTATTCAATTGAATGCCACGGCCAAACTAATTTCTTGAGGACGTCAAGTATGTGAATATCTTACATCCACAAACGTAAAAAATATCAAATTGCGTAAGATTTTCGCAATTTTTGGAAAAGCGCCCTTTTGCTCAATTTTGACCCCTAAAGCCCATTTTTACGAAAACGAAATGTTTGATTTTCATCTAACTTGCAGATATGACTTTTTTTAGCTCATTTACAAATATTTAGACACCAAAATCACTAAACTAGCTTATGCAGAAGCAGAGATATACAAGTTTGATGAAAATGGGTGGGGTCAACGACCTTTTTGCCCCAAATCGTTTTTTGGCCAGCACCAACTCAATTTTTGACCGATTTCTTTGAAAAAGGTATCAAATTGTTCAGGAGCTCAAGCTGCATTCATAGAGCTAGTACTCTCTGTAATCTGAAACATTGACATTTTTTTCACCCTGTATAGCCCACCACTAAAATTTATAGGTCAAAAAATGTAAAAAATCCCACCGTTGCCACCAAAATGGCAATTTTTGGCCTATTTTTGA
>JXSR01S052358.1:63154-74931 GCA_000969725.1 Ophiothrix spiculata
TGAGACCTTGTACCATACCCAAAATATGGTACAAATCCGCTGACCCTCGTTTTCCTGGTATTGCCTGGGTTTCTCAGACAGTTACTCTTAAGTCCATCTGGATGGTGTTACTCCCTTCTGGATTATTCTTCTGGATCTTGTTGTATAGTTTGGTGTCGTCTGCAAAGAGCTTAATTAACACTAGTTAGATGATACATGGTCTGGAAGGTCGTTGACATATAGGACAAATAAGATTGGCCCCAGCACTGATCCCTGCGGTACACCACTTCTCACATCAGCCCATTGTGACAGATCATTCCTAACACTGACTTGCTGTTTCCTTCCTGTTAAAAAGTCTTGGATCCATTTTAAGATGTTGCCTGTAATTCCGTAGGATTTCAATTTGGACAGTAGTCGCTTATGTGGAACAGTGTCGAATGCTTTTGAGTAGTCGAGATATATGATATCCATGCTGGAACCCTCGTCAAGACACTCGGTTACTTCTTCCAGTGTTACGAGAAGATTGGATTTATAAGCATGATTTGCCTTTGCTAAAGCCATGTTGGTCATCTGATATAAGACTATGGTTGGTTACATGATCAAGGATAGTATCTCTCAAAATTGATTCCAAAATCTTACATGGAACACTAGTAAGACTTACTGGTCTATAATTGCCAGCTTGGTTCTTTGGCCCCTTCTTATAGATAGGTATCACTTTTGCCAGTTTCCAGTCCTGAATGATTGATACAATCGTATTTTTTTCCTTTTCTTCTTCCGATAATATGCAAACTAATGCTGCTTTCATAATAATTGTCCCTTGCAGCTTTGCAGCTCTGTCATCTACTTTCAGACGAAAAGATGATCAGAAATCAGTTTGAGTAAAAACAGCCTGTCTATAGTTTATCTCAGAGTACTTTTTCCCCCGTTCGCATTTTTTTTCTTGACAACGCTTGTTGTCAAGCACTTCTGCGTACGGATGCACTTACTTACGCACGTATTTGCAGTGCGTGATTTGTTGAATTTGATTGTTTACGCTCACGCTGTTGGCGCGCGCGTTAAGAGTGGCGTACACGGCACGATCTGAAAGGAAAAACAACTCTGAGAAAGAGTATAGCTAGGTAAACAAAAAATTCAATAATGTCTCATTGTCTCTTTATTTCAAGTGAATAAAAGTATATACCGGCGTAGTTGTTGGATTTAATTTATGAATGTGTCCTCAGAGTCTTGAGCGTACGACAAAACAGCTTTAAAAATGTACGCTTGCATCAGAGACTACCACGTATTTGCTATAGACACACGTTCACAAATTAAAGGAACTGGCCTAGATCCTGTCCGCTGATTTTCTGTCTAATATTTTTTTCACATGTACCGGTATCAATAGAACATGATTATACTAACAGTAACATATCCTACCAGTAGTTTCCGCTGAATTTGTTTAACAGAGGGAAAAAATGAAATTATTTACCAGCTGTATTTTTTTCGCTGGCGACAAAAAAATGGTTGAAAAAGTGTTTCTAGTTTCAAATCTTAAAAAGATCTCGTTCTGCACCTGTGATGGGTAAACAAAATTATTGTTGATGAAATTGTTTCTCTTTTGAGCTTCAAGAGCTTCATTTGATCCATTATCTGGTAAATTCATCTGGGGTACAAATTAAGGATTTAGAAAACACAGCTAAGATAGTAGTCTTTGTTAAAGACCAAAGGCGCTTGCCATCAGCGAAAATTTTGCTCAGCAAAATTTTGAGTCCGATGGAGTGCAGTGACCGACAACTCTTGTTTTCTATTTATAGCATGATAGTGGGTTGGACTTAGTTTGTTGCACTAAATCAGTTTCTTGGTCTGTAACACAGATATAGTCACATCATCATTACATATACATATATTGCAAATCAATTTGAGCCATTTCTGTACCAATTTTTGTACTTTTTTTACACTTTTAAGCTTTATTTAGAGCATTTCCATAATTTTTTAATTCTAAGTGGAATCTATACACTATAAAGTAAAAAGCACTCGTTTTGGAACTGGCACTCGTTTTAAAAGCACAAAAGCACTTGTTTTATTACTCATTTTCCAAAACAAGTACCAAAACAAGTGGTAAAATGAGTAACAAAGCTAGGCTAGTCCCTTTAAATCCAACAACAATAATCTCCTTCTGATCAGACACGGGACTAATTTTGTTGCTCTCCTTTGGATTTTCTCAAATGTTTTGATGTTGTTCACCTGGTATGCAGATCATGCCTGAACACAGTATTGGACATGTGGGTGAATGTAGGTTTTGTACAAGATGCGGAAACTGTCCAAGCTGATGAATTTAACAATTCTTGTAATGACCCTAGGACTGGTCATGACCTTTGCTACTACTGCCTTGTTACATTGAAGAGATGGTTTGCAGTCATCGGTAAGATACACACCCAGCAGGTCCCGGCATTGGAACCCAAGACCTCTTGCACCTGTTCAGGACTACTAGTGTCACTTGTCTTTAAACATTTCCTTGAATCTGTTTGGAACATGATAATAATAATGTGAGATTTTTGAGCGCTCATAACAAAGAAGCCGCTGATCACTGTACATACTTGTAACAAAACCTAAGAAATATACAATCTTTACAAATACAAATTGTTACAAACAGAATCATGTACATGGGAGAAAGTTTGGAAAGTTTTAGGTAATTTCTCATACAGTCACTGAAAAAAGTCTTCAAAAAGTCTTGAGAGTACGCTTTAACTGACTAGTAGTCATAATTGGAGCAACGTTCCTGATTATTGAAGGCAGATTGTTCCAGAGTTTTGGTCCAGAAACAGCGAATGATCTTTGTCCATAGAAAGTTGCGGTGGATGAATCCCAGCAATCTATTTGCTTTTGCAATAATATTATTTTTGTGATATTATAGTGGATTGCTATTACGAATCTTGTGCCATAATTTTTTTCCTTATAGATGAAGTTGGTGCCTTGGTGTTTGATGTGGGGTCATTCTCAGTCAGGGCAGGATATGCTGGAGAAGATTCACCCAAGGTAAGGATGACTTTGCTTGAAATTGAGCCTTTGAGTACAAAATTGTTACTCTAAAACAGGTATCCTCAATTGTTTTGGGGCAAGTGTCACTTATATTTTGAAAATCAGGTCTGAAGTGCCAAAGCATGCCAAAGAAAAAAGTTCATTTTTGCTGTAAAGTAAAAAGCACTCCTTGTTTAAAAAAAAAACACTCGTCTTGGACCAGGTACTTCTTTAGTCCCTTTTACTACTTCAGGCATGAGAATTTTCAGATAATTATCTGATTTCAGGTATTTTGTCATCCAAAATCACCCAAATTCAGATAATTTGGGGCTTGAATTAACCATTTTAGTGGTTTTTTAGCTAAATTGTTCCAAATTCAGATATTTTTATGAAGAATTATTCACATGCCTGCTACTTGTTTGGTACGCCTTTTGTCCAAAAGGAGTGCATAAAACAACTAAAGGTGCAATTAATGATTTTGATGTGGCCTCTTTTCTAGCTAAATAAAAAGAAGAGTACAACATAAATTATATAAACTGAAAATTTTACTTGATTATGACTGTTCCTTTCCAAGTTACAAGCTTTTCAGCTTTTTGAAATTCCCCATAATCTACTGTGTTGTAATTACTGTCGGGGCCCCGACAATAATTAGAAAATGAAACATTTTCTCCCTTTTCTCAAAAATGCAGAACATATGAAAGAATGGTTTGGGGATCGTAATATATACCAATTGAGGATTCTTATATGCTAAAAAAACTCAAATTTGATGGCGGTGAACTTGAGGGTGAAAAGTGGATCATGGATTGCCCCTTTAAAATCAATAAACAAAACAAATGGCAGTTCCGAAACGAGTGATTTTTAGTTTACACTACAGTGAATTTCTTTTGTCTTGACAGGGATTTATAGTATCCTTCATATTTGGCACTGGTGCCAGTATTTGAGAAAGCCTGCTCTAAATTTGCTGTCACTACTTTGATCAACACCAAATAGGCGGGCCTCTGCACATCGTGAATTGATACAATTAAGCGAATATGTAGCTGGACACAGCACAACTGCAAGAGATGCAGTGCGCGTTATACATGTGACCCATGCATCAGTATCTACCGCGCTTTTGTATGGGGTTATGCTCACTTGCGGATGAAGAAAAGTCTTATAATTTCCGCCTATTTATTGTTGATCAAAGTATAGCGGATAGAATCCATCTGTAGAATAACCCTGTACATACTGGAAGTTAATGCAATTTCATTTAACCTCATCCCCGGGGTATCGTTTTCATGTCATATTAGTACAAAATAGATTTTCTTCTATAGTGTCGGGAATTTCTGGACAATTATAAATTTAAAATAAAATGTGGTGTTTTAAGGATTTATAGTATGTTATGAAATATATGTATAACCAATAAGATTATATGTCAAATAACCATCAAATAATCATCTGCCAAAAGCAAAACCATAAAAAAGTTCATGTTCTGAAAATTCATTTTAAATTTGACATTACAGGCTGAATTCCCAACAACAGTGGGAGTTTCTGAAAACAAGGAAGAGCAGGCTATGGAAGTAGATGACAACACTCCCCCTGTAGTGAAACAAGGTGGTAAAAAGAAATACACTATTGGAGTCAATGGTCTGAATGTATCTAAAGAGGGCATGGAGATTGGCAATCCACTGAAAGATGGACAAAGTGAGTTGAATGTTTGTAGTGTTTTGTTTTGTTAGTTTGTAAATCTCAGTAGTTAAGATTGAAACTGGTTTAAACTAAGGTTATGAATTTCAGGAATTTTTGTGCTCTGGATTCATGGAAATATTCCAGGCAGGATTCAGGAATTCCGTTTGGTTCTGTCAATTATAATTCAAGACACCGAAGTCCATAGAAAATGTTGAACAGAAGCTATTAGCTTATATCTCAACGACATCTTGCAGTCGTAAGGTCTTAAAGCATGTTTTGAAAAGAAAACATATAATCTTATAAACCACAAACAGAATGCTATTAAAATTAAAGCTTATTTCAAACATCTCACATGCGAGCATTAAGTATTTTTGCATTGTTGACTTTACGCAAGTTATTTGTGGGATTTAAGTAAGCTCTTTCTTTCCGGAACAGAGTCATCCCAGGCGGGAACGTGATTCCCGAGATTGTGAAAGCAAAATCTGCCGAAAAATTTGTCTCATTATCATACTCTGAAGCCAGGATCTGATAGTTTTGCGCTACAAAGCAAAGTGATCCGTAAATATAGGCTAACTTATCTAAACAGTTGATGCCAAATGTTAAAGGCAGTCACTGCAGCATTTGGTTAGTCTTCAGAAAGATTTTCCAAGTTATTAAGTTATGAGCATTCAATTTTGTGACAGTTAGATGGAGATGATTGTTATGAGTGCAATAGTACAAAAATATTTTCATTAGGTGAAAGCTAAAAATAGAACATTTCTGCTTTCACTGAATGAAAATATTTGTTCTATTGCACAAATTTAAAACATGCATTACTCGTTTTATATAACATCCAAATAAATCCTTGTAATTAGGCAAAATGCGATAGACCTACTAATGTTTTCTGTCCTGTAGTATTTTATATCCAGGTTTCAAGCGATCTGATTTTGTAACAATATATTCCAATTCATTCACAAAGTAGTTTAAATAGTTTATTCAGCCAGTCGTGACTCAAAGACAGTTTCCAAATTGTTTTATTTTTATACTTGATGAATTGGTTGTTCAGATCTATGTGAACTCTTTGAATTATAAAACTAAATAATTAAAATGATTGTTTTGCTCCCGATTTGTACGCGCAAGATTCAAAGTGATTTGAACGCAGTTGATTAATTCATGGTCAGTTAATCGCTGAAATATTGTTTTAAAATAAATAACAGTATACCTAATGGCTTTCAGTAGGAACATAACTTCTGAGAAAAAAGTCCATGCATTTCCGTAAGGCATGGTTTAGTTTTTTGATGGTCCGTCAAAAACGTTGATATTTTGGTGAAAATAAGACATATCACAAAATTTCATTATAGTCTATGCATATGAAGTACCTGGTCTTTGAATCTTGTGATATTCATCTCCAATTTAAAAAGATTGAAAGATTAATCTGATAAACTTTATTTTGCACCTTGGGGTGACCAATTTTGAAACAGGCCCATGTGAACTTTGTATTTTTGTAATTTATGTTTTTGTATTTACATAAATTGTATAGTTAAGATTTTGTTGTATGTACAGCGCTCAGCGCCTTCTTTGTTATGAGCGCTCAAAAATCTCTAATTATTATTATTATATTTCACAGTTGATGATTGGGATATGTATCAAGCAATATTAGACCATACATACAAAAATCACATCAGATCGGACTCAAGTCTTCACCCAGTACTCATGTCAGAACCCCCAGTAAGTACTCCTTTATGTATCAAGTTACACCTCGCACAAAAAGAAATGCACTACATCGTTAGATCGGTAGTTTGTCAAAGTCTGATTCAGATTCTGACGTTTCCAAAAAATATACATTTTATTGCTGCATCTTTACCCTTTCATAAAACACCTCAGTTGTGAAAAATTGTGTGAAAATGGCTGAGATAGAATGCGTGAAAGACACTGGGATCCAAAAACACATGTTATACTTTATGATGTTTTCAATGGTCATATAGTTACTACAATGTAATCAATGTTATGGAAGCTTTTATAATGACCATAATTACGCGTGATATGACAGTCTCAATATTGATCACTATTAGCTGGCCTATGTGACAGGAATGCAGTATAACTGTATAGCGACCATTGAAATCATCGTAAAGCATAACATTGGTTTCTTTTGGGCATTCTATCTCAGCCATTTTTGCTTAAGTAAGTTGTTTTATGAAAGAGCAAAGATGCAGCAATAAAATGTATTTTTGGAAATGTTCAGAATCATTAGATTGTGACACACTGTAGATCTAAATACATGGTGCTTTGTTTTTATGTGAGGTGTATATTAGACCGTACATACAAGAACACATCAGATCAGACTCAAGTCTTCATCCAGTACATATGTGTGAACCTCCAGTAAGTGCTTCTTCAGATCAGACTCAAAGTCATCACCCATAACTCATGTCAGACCTCCAGTACATACTCTTGCATGTATCGAGCCATATTAGAGCATACATACAAGAACCACATCAGATCAGACGCAAGTCTTAACCCAGTGCTTATGTCAAAACCTCCAGTAACTACTCCTGTATGTATCAGTTTGTAGACCATACATACAAGAATCGCATAAGATCAGACTCAAGTCTTCATCTTGGCTCTTGATGATTAAGAGTTTTGCTGTCAGGCCCAGGGAAATTGAAAAGGGGAATTTGTGTTTGATGCCATTTTGATTTGACCTCCGTGTAAACCCTATGAGATGGCAGCCATCTTGTCTTGTTGCTCATGGAGGGTGACTTATTGTACTGCAGGCATTTTATGACTGCGAGCACCACTCTTCGGACTGTTTGAAACAGATTAGAGGGAAAATTGGTGTAACTAATACTAGTTCAGAGCAAATTCCAATTTTTCTGTTCAGGCTCAAGCTTTTTGCATATTCTATGACTTTATCATGAACACACATGTGTCCCCTACGGAACAACCTGGATAGCACCCCCCCCCCCCTAAAAAAAAAAAAGAAGAAAAGAAAAATACATCCTGCCCAAAACATGAATGCTGCTTGTGCTTGAAAAATACCCACTGCACTGAAAACTGGACGATGCTTGTTCTTGAGATAAAATGTACACACTGTCTGTAAATTGGAGGTGAGAGGTGTGATCAGCCTAGGTACATATATACCTGAGCCCGTTTCTGAGTTTCTAGAGGGACAATAACTCTTGAGCGGGTAACTAAATGACACAGCCACAGGTTTTCCTTTTGAAATTCTTTGGCTAGGCTATGAAATGTTCTCAAATGACTGTTCTCTCTATTGATACCCCCTATACTACTTCAATTACATTATGTAATTCTTTTCACATTCTCTTTCTAGGTCACAGTAAGACAAAAGCGTGAGAAGCTGACGGAGTTGATGTTTGAGCAGTACAATATTCCAGCGTTCTTTCTTTGTAAAAATGCAGTTTTGACAGCGTATCCTTTTTTATATCATTGTCTAATTGTTGTAGTTAAAAGTTCTGTGTATTGATCTATGTGTGCGTATCCACTGTATTTCTCTGTATTTGAAGGGATTTATTAACATGTTGCGAGTATCTATTTGACTTCGTACCAAAGAATTTTACGAGAATCTTTTGTACATACACACATGCCAACACAATTTTTTATGAGAATAGGAGAATTTGTTTAGATTCTTGGAAGTCTTTCCGGGAAAATCTTTGCAAGAATGGATTCTCGGATTCTCTGCAAATTGTGAACCTTGTCTAAATGAACCAAGCTCTACACAAATGCAACAACCTCTATGCGACTTTTGACCTTATTTTGGGTAAAAATATAAGATTGGTTGGTGTAATTCACAGACTTGAATGAAGGTCTTTGACTGAAATTCATAGGATCAAAAATGCCAAGAAACACCGGAAGCCAATCTAACAACCTGTTTAGAAAGATGTTGTTGGTCATTCAGGAAACCTCCAGTTTTGAAGATCATTTCATCAGTTAGAGATGAAATAGGCACTATTAAAAACAACGTCTGTTGTTTATAGAATATTTGTTATATTGCCTTCATTCCTTGACCATAACATCCCAGATTTGCCAACAGTCGTGCCACAGGTTTAGTCCTTGATAGTGGAGCCACACACACCACAGCTGTACCGGTATACGAAGGCTATGTCTTACAAGAATGTAAGTTATTGAAAATTCCCAATGCTTTTCAAGTCCAGATATTTACTGATAGCACTTTAGATTAGAAAATAGTGGACCAAAATTTACTCTGTAAGTGATGATCGGGGTAAAAAAAATTCATACCAAAAGAATTGTTTTGATTTTTTTCTGATTTAATATATTATAGTCTAAACATCAAAATTCAGCAATAAAAAATTTGGGGTCAGCACGTGACCATCTCAGCGCTATGACGTAGCAGGAACACTGGTAATGTTATATCAAAGGTGCATATGGAATACACACATCCCAGGTTTTTGAACAACATATTTACCTGTCAAGAGGTCCTTCCACTGTGGGGAGGACTGGGTCTGTGATTTGCAGGTAGAGCCTCATTCTGGAGAGTGGATTTACTGCTCTTAACACGTCCCTGCTGCTTGCGTGCACAGTGTTGACCAGGGTATAGAAAAAAATAACCCTTTCTGGGAATTTTTATTGTGCTGATGAGAATTTGCATTCTGATATTCAATTGCCCAGCATGCATGCAAGAGGTCTGGGGTACAAGTCCCCATTCAGCAATGATTATTTTATGTAAATAATTGAAGTTTTGGCTTGAGCGGGTTTGTATTACATGTATGTTTAATTATTGTATTTTTGCAGGTGTTGTGAAGACTCCATTAGGTGGTGACTTTGTAACAATGCAGTGTAAGCAGCATTTTGAGGAACAAAAGATTGAAATGGTGCACCCTATTTTCCTGGCATCAAAGGTGAGAGTGAAACTATCAACGATACTTAGTCACTGAGTGTAATTTTATTTCCATTAAGGGGTTTTCTCAGAGATGCAGTTGCTTTTTATGACACTGCCACCGCTAATCACCTGGAAGTCGGTGGTTGAAAAGATTATCCGTCATAATTGACCACTCCAGAGTACAACAATCGTTTATGGTCTTTGATCTACCTCTACTTTCGCTGATATTTTTGGCAACACTGATACTGGCCACACTTGATACCTGCACCTGACTGGAAGAACAATTTCTGGCCATCATGCCATGAGCTTGAATGCAGTTTTAATCTTTAAAAGAATGTAACAAACCCACAGGTATGAAAACCACAGGTTTTTAAAGCAACATGCCTACCATGATACTAAAATTCTTGCTCAATTAAGATGGTGTCTTCCTCTGTTTTCCCGCCAACTGTAGCTATTAAAGGCAACATCTGATCAGTCCTACAAGTGTAATTAATCCTGCAAGGACGAAACTGGTAGTTTACTTTTTTACACCACATAACCTTTTGTATATATTATTAAAAACATTTTTAGGTGAAGGTATATATATTATTATATAGATATAATCTATAACCTTTATCCAAAGAGAGGTGTTACTGTTTGCTATTTCACATTACATGCTACAGAATAATAGCACTGGATATCTGTGATAATTTGACTTTTAGTGAAAGTTTCTACAACCAGCTGAAAAAGCAGAAAGGTGGGTTTATTTTATTATCGTACCTGATTGTGAGTCTATTAAGGGTTTATCTCAATCACGATAAGAGACGTACAGTGTACGTCTAAAAACGTGGTATGGTATAATCATCGAACCCTTGTATTTTTGGAGTATTATGTTAGTGGTTTTGACAAGGTGTTTAAAATATATCTGATGGGTCCCCCTCTACTGTTTCACATGTGTATGAATCATCCACAATTTAGTCATTCACCCACTAACAACATGTGCTAAATATTTAAAGATCTTGACTTTCATTCTGCCAAAGTAAGCAGATTAGGCCAAGTAAAAAAATGTAATAGTTTCTTGTCCTCGCGCGCATGCGTTTTGGCTGCCACATCAAAAAAGGTGTTTTTTTCTTTTCACAAATTTTATTTTTTCCCCAAAATTTCACTGAAACTCCCGAGTTTAACAATCTACTCTTCTTGATCGATCTTGAAATGTTCTCTTATGCAGTCTATACATGCGTATCTGTTTTGTATTTGGCAGGATTTCCCATATTTCAACCCTTAAATAAAAACCGCTCTCATCCTCCTTTTTTTCAAAAAATTTGGATGAGAAACTATATATTTTTTTACTTGGTCTTATTGCTGTTTGATAGATTTGCTCTCACTCTCTCTCTCACATGCGAGATGAACTCTGTTAGAGTTATTACAGAAAAACTTAAGTTAACGGTGATGAAGTTAACTTTTTTCAGGTTCCTTATAATTTATGAATGAGTGATGTAAAACAAATGTTAACTTGAATGTCTAATTCCAGACTCACTTTACTAGTTTATGAATTGGAAAAGTTGACCTTCTACTGCATGTTACTTATAATATTAATAATGTTTCACCTTAAGGAACAAGTGAAAGAGGGTCAGCATCCCATCTTTAAGAAAAAGGAGTTACTGAATGGCATCACTAAATCCTGGTACAACTACATGACCAAACAAGTACTACAAGACTTCCAGGCAGCCGCATTACAAGTTGTAGATACACCCTCGGATGAATCGTGAGTAGGCCTCATAGAATGACCTATAGGCCAAAAAAAAAATTATTGGACAGTGTAAACAAAAATCCAGAGTACAGGGCCCAATTGTTTGTGAATGCAACCCCTACCAACCCCTACCATGGATTTTTGTTTAAATTGTCCAATAAATTTTAATTTGTCTATAGTGTCAGCTTGAAACTTTTAAGAACATATTGTTAAATTTTGATGTAATTGCCAATGTTGTGAATATTAAACAAGGGGCAGATTTCACTAACGTCAAAATCCATCGCAATTGAGTGCGAACGATTTAGGGAAATCGATTCCTAAATCAATTTCACTATTGCGATGGATCTTGTCATCGCGTAGTTTTGCGAGTACAATGGATGTGTGGATACTATTGAGTAGATGCAGTGAAATTAAATCCATTGCAACTTAAACATGTTGAATATTGGCAATTTTAGTCCTTTTTTCAAGATTAATCATTTAAGATACAAAATGAAGATTATTTGTAATTGTACTAGCTTGCATAATGCCCAACGGATTCAAGTATTCCAAATAAACAAATGCCCACATTTTTAGTAA
>JXSR01S052358.1:87217-103050 GCA_000969725.1 Ophiothrix spiculata
CAGGTCCAATAGACAATACCAGTGATGGGATTATCTCGTTTGCTTTGTGTCAAGGCATTATTTCAAATAGGAGAAAAGTGTGGTTAGACAGTTGTGATATGAATAGACAGGTGTTAGGTAAATTGTGTACTGGCCAATTGGAGTTGTCTTATCAAAAGTCATTTAAGGACAGGCTTTAATATTTGTATCATAATTTGTGTCTACATCTGGATAAAAGTATTTCAGAATGGGATATGAACTAAGTAAGCATAAGATAATGGGGTATGAATGAAGTGAAAATAGAGTAAAACAACAGGAGATTATAGGAATTTCAGAATAGGATATTGATATTGATATGAAATATTAGTGAAAATAGACAAATAATGCCTTGAATCAAGGCTAGCTGAAGAGTTGCACTGAAGGTGCACTTAATAGGATTCTTGTCATTTTGTTTTAGTGCTGTATGCAAATATTTCAATATTTTGTAGAAATAAAAAAAAATGTCTTAAAGATTTATAGCACAATTGTTTTTCTTTATTTAATATACCATACAAAATGATACAAAAATACAATTTTCTAATCTTGTTTTTGTAGCTCCTTGAGGACAAATTATTGACTTCAAGTCAAATGGGCAAGCTGTTTAGCATGTAATCAAGTCAAGATATATGCAAACTGCATAGATATCTGGAGAAACAATTTGCTGTCAAAGTGACATCATAATCGGATAATTTCCCTGGCAACTATTCCACACTATTCATGTAGCTTATGGCATCAATTTTGTGTTGACAAAAACCCAAGGTCAGGTAAAGCTTATTACTTTATTAAGTGCAGCTTTTGTATAGCACTACTAAATTTGTGAACTTAGTCTTCTCTGATGGAGGTAGTACTACATCCGCTGTGAGCTATGTGTATAGTGGAATCAAAGATTAAGGAAAGTACAAACAGCAAACTGGTCTATTTGCACTCTAAAAATTTGGCTATGTTAGGGGATTGTGCCACGCGGGCGCTACACCTGGACCGACGTTGCATGAGTGCGTAGTAGTCCTGCTCTGCGTCCCGTCGTGCGCCACAATTACTTGACTATAACGCAATACGCATCTTTCATTTTTCTGCCAAAATGTGCGTAAGCAAGGAACAACGCTTGACTGGGCTCAGTAGCCGCATTCTCAATCAAATTACCATTCGGTTGCCAGAGTACAAGTGGAATAGTTTCTGTGGTAACATTATCACTTTGACAGCGAGTATAATTCTGCTCAATGAGCTACAACAAAATGGCAGTGAGTACCTGTTCCTAATATATATTCCTTGGTCCTGATCAAGTGGTCCGTTTTGTTACAGATGAGGATAAATCATGTCCCCAAAATTTTATTGTTGACCTCTGGGTCAATTTATTTCATTTGTTTGTATTACACACTGTAAAGCTCATTTTGAAACATGATCTGATCAATTTGGCCTTTTTTATGTGATGAATTGTGATAAATATAGAGGTTACCTGGATTTCCAAATGGAATAGCACAATAGTGATATAGCATGATTCGCACCCTACAGATTCTTCATTCACTAAAACTTGGGTGGATTGCCTTTCAATTTGTTTGTAGGAGGAACTATTAAATGCATTATTACAACTGTATGATTTTTCACCCAGCCTGAAACAGACTAATGGTGCATTCAGAGTTCAGCGACTTCATCACTGCAACATCGCTCGATATGCGGTCTTGAAATTTTAGCGCACTTCTCATAGCGAGTGAAGTGGAAAAGAGAAAAAGAGTGCATATAGAGCGATGTTGCAGTGATGAAATCGCTGAACTCGCCATCATGAAATCAAAGATGGCTGCTTCTCCATAATGCAAGCTTTTAGTTTTTTTAGCAATTAAGTTTGATCAGTTCATTTGAAGATTGCTCAGCAGTACAAAAAGTATGCTCATAATAAATTGGAATACACAAAAGTGGAAATATGTTTTATGTCGTAGAAGTGTTTTCAAAAAATATAGAAAAAAACAATATTTCCATTTTACTGTTTAAGAAAGACAAATAACATGCAGAAAATCAAAGTGCAATACTTTGAAAACTACATTCTTTTTCATGATGAAAACATTCAAATCAAAGTTTCTTATTCAGTTTCAATCCAACTATGAATATTTGACTAAAAATCATTGGTTCACAACAATACTGATGATGCTAAACCATCCATTGTGGCCTGTGGCATATGTACCAGAGATATCGTCCCAATATTTAACTTTTCCAATGATACATCATTATTATAGTTCATCTATCATCTTATTATCAATGATGAAAAATTTTCACTATATGTGTTTTCAAAATGCTTATGGATTCTCAAATTTATACATTGTATCAGTATTTGTAACCAAGAATAGAAGATTTTTGATCCCGAACCAAATGTTCCAATATACTTTTTGATCACAACAAATTTAAATATGACCCTCTAATACCCGTACCCCGAACCAAATGTTCCAATACTTTTTGTATCACTACAAATCTAATTATGACCCTCAAATACCCGTCTCAAACTATATAATTACTTCCAAATTACACTTCATCATTAAAATTGAATCATGACGTACACTCATATTATATACTCTCTGCATTGCTTTACAAATGATATGCAGCACATCATATAGGGAGGGCACTCGGAGGGGGATTTGGGTTTATTTGTGCAAGGGTTCACTGGGCTAAAAGGGGAAGGTCAGACATAAAGAGCCTATAAGGCTGCGATCAAATAGAAGTATATGGTATTTGCTCCCGGCGTAGGTACTTATATTTGACATTGACGCGTAATTAGCCCCTTCACTAAGAATATGAGTGTCTCCCCTAGGAGCGTATAGCGAGTACCATACCATATACCTTCTATGTGATCGCAGCCTAATAGTCCTATATTTTGGGTGCAACCTGAGGTTTAGAATACATAAGATGTGTAATACATGCCTTAAGCATTGCATGTGATTTATATGAATGACCCGTACAAAGCATTATGAATACTTAATGAAGCAGTCAAGTTAACTCAAATGGTAAGGTGCTTGCTTGTTGTACGCAAGGTCCTGAGCATGCCAAAACATGAGTGTGCTTGTGCGTGGAGCTTATCCGGGCAGTGATTGTGCACATATTGGTGGATCAAGGTAAAGCACCCTTTGGTTGCCGCAGAACCTGAAATGACGCTTGTTGTGGAATGGAGCTCGCTTGTGGCACAGTAGTCAGCAAACACCTGTGAAGTGTGCTGATCATGCTGCATGGAATTACAAATCTGGGAGGCATAGCTGACTATGAATCCCCTGTATTTATCTATTATTTTCAGAACAAGATACCAATATAAAATATTCATCTAAAAATCTCGTTTTTAGGAGGAGATTTTGCCTTTGTGATAAGAATAATAATAGACACATGTATGAGTGATATTCATTAAAGATTTTCTGGGGAATGTATGATCCAAATGACTTCCTGAAACAAATATATACCAGTCATTAGTTCTGTTCCTATGGAAGAGCTTGGCCTTTTCTTTAATTTTAAGCTTCTTTTTGATATTTTGTGATTATTTTCAAGAGTACACTTATACCCAACTATAAAAAAATCTATTTGGTTGGTGCCATTCTAAGCCTATATATACTAAGGTTCAATGAGTTGTTTTGCATCACAAACGGATTTACACAGATATATTATACTTATACAGCCTCATACAGGAAAAACACTTGCATAATTGACTACTGTACAAGATAAATTTTGTATAAGCATCATTCAATAAAACAAATATATATACAGTGGAATTTCTTTATCACAAACTCTGTGGGATAACACACTTTAATTTGTATTATCAGGATTTTACCTGATCCACCACTTATAACATTCAAATACAGTTCCAGGGAGTTGAAAATAAATTTTATGTTATCAGGATTTTTTGGTTAACATATTTTGTGTTAAAGAGATTCCATTGTTCTGAGGAGAATAGAAACTTACATAACTACCTCTTTTTTTGTGCAAGGTCATTCTAAATAATTTCTTTCTATATAGCATGCTGCAAAAAATGTTGATATACTATAAATTTTAGTGTTTTATATAACAAATTCTTATATTTCATACATATCTATCGTAAAAATAAGGCGCAATTTATATAACATTCACTATTGCTGAAATAGACATCTAGATTTGGAGTTAAACTTCATTGCCATTGGTCCATATGATTTTATCAGCTATAAATCACTGAGAATCACTGAAGATAAATTTAAAGATGATTGCAGTGATAATTTTCAACAACAGATGGCGGTATTATTTACGCATTGTCTTCCTATTAGTATTAAGCGCCAAACAACACGGAAAATAGTGCGAAATAATATGATTGTTCCCGAATCAATAGTTCTTCAGTAGAGGAACTTTGATGTGTTTTCCTATACTATGAAACATTGATTTTTCAATTATTTCTTATTTTTGGCTTATCAATTGCAATGGTTAACTTGATCATAAATCAAAATAATAAATAGGTGGGTAACTGACCATTTTGAAAAGATACCTGAAGATGAAATCACGTGGGGTAAATCTTAAAAACATTTTAGTCACTCAACTTTCCAAATTCTGCTACAAAACACTAAATTGATCAAAAATGTCAATTACATCACATCTTCAAAGGCAAACGTTTTCAGTAACTTAAAGGAATATGTCTTCACTGAAGACATCATATAGCACCTTTAGATGGCCGTTGACCTCACTGAGAACAAATAAAAAAATTATGTTGGTAGGAAATTATCAACGTGATCGTCTTTAAATCCAGTTTGAGTCAGCCATCATTCAATGTGCAATATGGAGTTGTAAAGCTTATTTTCTTGGTCACTTGAAGAGACTTTGCTGTAGCTAAAACAACATTCCATTCATATACTTGGTCACTTAATGCACTTTTTATAAAATCTAGATTTCATAAACCGGGTACTTGGTCACTTAGAAGGCACGTTTGTGTTAAACTCTAGATTTCGTTCACATACTTGGATATAGTTTAGGCACGTTTTAAAAGCAATATTTATCTTAAATCTATATATCTATCTATACATTTCATTCATATACTTAGAAAAATATAGCATTTTCTAAAGGCACATATGTGACCTGCCATATCAAAAGATACAAGTGTGTGGCAAAACTGATTTTGAGATATAGCTGGCTGAAGTTAAATCCAATACCAATTACCTAATTTGACTTTTTGGCCCCAACTTGTGCCTTTCGATGTGGTGGGTCACATTTTTGTACAATTCTAGATTTCATTCTCATATACTTGATCAGTTATGGCATGATTGTCTGTAAAAATCTAGATTTCATTCATATACTAGTTCAACAACTCACTTTATCTCCTTATACAGGAACGTACCGTTGTTGATTTGTGATGAATCCATAGTTGATATTCAAATAAGCGCGTCACGCACAGCACAGCGTACACGGAGGTGCGTTTACGCAGTGCACATAAATCGGCGCACTGTTCATCGCGCGTCGGGAACTTGAGTACGTGCAAGGACTGACGCTTGGGAACAGTTTAAAACGACAAAGCAGCAATCATTTAAAAACTAACATTTTGTTTCAGATTCTTCAGAGTATTTTTATTGAGATGAGTATCTGTTAAATTGAAAACATTTAGAATTTAATTATACGTTTTCAAGAAGATGTTCGTTGTTGAAAGGTATTCAAACATGCTACAGAGTTGTTCATCGCTAATCAACAACTCTGCATCCGATGCGTCGGCGTATTTTTATCACACTCGGGTGGCTAAAGCCACCCTCGCGCGATAAAAAATACGCAGACGCATGGATGCATCGTTGTTGATTAGCGATGAACAACTCTGTAGCATGTTTGAATACCTAAATCAGTTATGGCATGATTGATTGTCTTGACATATATAATAGCATGTGGCAGGCATGAGATGAGATTTACAAAGTTTTGCAGGAAACTGCTCAAAATGATTCAAAATAGGCTTATTTGGAAAATCAGGAAGATTTTATATTTGATATGATCCTATATTGTTGAAATAATTTGATTTACACCTCATTATACCATGAACTATCACTATACTTTGATCAATACTAAATAGACAATTAGGCGTTTCTTCATCTGCAAGTAAACATAATCCCATTAAGCCAAGTAAAAAATATAATAGTTTCTCATCATTGCGCTCATGCATATTGGCTGCCGCACAAAAAAAGTTTTTTGTTTTCTTTTTACAAATTTTCTTATTTCTCCCAAAATTTCACTGAAAATCAGAATTATTTCACAATCTACACTTTTTGATCGATTGTGATGTTCTCTTATGCAGTCTATTCATGCGTATCTGTTCCGTATTTGGCAGGATTTTCCATAATTCAACTCTTTAAAACGGGATGTCCCGTATTTACAGGGTAAGTAAAAAAACAACTGCATGCCCTCATGCTCCTTAAATTTTTTCAAAATATTCGAACGAGAAACTATTATATTTTTTTTACTTGGCCTTACATGCGTGCTGTAGATACTGATGCGCGAGTCACACATATACTGCGCACTGCATCTCCTGTTGTTGTACTGTGATCAGCTAGGCACATGCTTATTTTGTATCAATTGACAATGTGAATAGGCCAGCCTATTTGGTGTTGATCAAAGTCCAGATGGTGTTTTAAACACTTCCCATAATTCCATTCAAAACTTGAAATCAATAGGTCAAAACAAACCACAGTGAGAACCATTTCCCATTGAACATACACAGTAAAATGCATGTTTTAAATCTGACACAGTACATTTACTGTTGAAGCGACCAGATAATTAAAATCACCTTGAGAAAGGTCACACTACTAGCTCAATGAATATGTAAACAAATCTCTGGTCAATTTTTTTCGCACCCATAATACAGTTTGATTTTGCATGAAATTCAATATCTTTCCCATACAAATGCATAGCAGTAGTAATTTGACCTCACTGAACATTCCATTAGTTCATTCATGCTCATTGAGCTGTTACTGTGTATTGTGGGAAGATCTTAAATCAACCTCTAATCAAAGTATATTGATTGATGTTTTGTGATGTAATCTTGAGACAAATGGTACATTTCAGGAACGCTGCAATCATTATTTTATATCGACAAGTTTGAGTTGTTTTCTTGTGTGAGATGTATCTTTTCACTTGTCAATTACTTGCAACAACTTTTTTTATTTAAGTTGTAAAATCAAACTATACATTTTATAAATGAATATTACATATCGTCCCCTTAAGAGCCAGAACTGACTAAGTACACTTTTCTTTTGGTCAAAATATGTGCCTGTTAGCTCAGAACTAAAAACACATACATTTGGCATGAGCAAAATGGAAGTACTAATGCAAATTGGTAGTTTTCTCTTGGACATGGCAACTCTTTTCAAAAGAAAGAAACTTTGCATCTATGTTAACTGGTACATTTTCTAAATTTTGTAAAAAATAGACATAGTCAGTTCTGCCTCTAAATGAGAGGATATATTTGCGTAAACCCTCATTACCAGTATCCCCTCAACATGTGTTTGTTTATGAGTGCAGCTCTCTAAAAGAAAATGTTAGACTTGCCACCAGGGGGATTGGAGACTCTGGAAGAAGAGCGCTGAGCAACATTATCATCAACTTGACGACCTGAAAGACAAATAAAAAATCAAGGTTAAATTTTAAATCATCATATCAAAATTATAATGTTGACAATTTACTCTTTTGATTTGTCCAATACAGTAGGACAGCCAAAACGCGAGATCAAAGGATGCCGACAAAATTATTAAACACAAGGACTTTGCAGCGCTGAACTGTGCACTTTTGGGGTCGAAGATGATGTTGTTTCCCACGATTTCTTTCTGGATTTCTTAAGTTTTGGAAATACTTTTTCAAACCCATATTTTCTTTACAAATATTATTCAGTTATAATTGTACAATCTTCATCCAAAGTTTTTGTTGTAAAATTCCGACTTGAAACTAAAAACTTTGTTTACATTGTTACAGTCCCCTGGTTTTGGCAAGATTGATATTTGCTCAAGTATTTTAGAGACTTGTGTAAAATGTATAACATGATTTGGAATCACTATGGCCTATTTGATAAGTCAAATATAATATTTAATTGGCCAAACTTATTCTAGTAAGCACAAGGGTTCATATAAAGGTCAAGTAGGTCTATTCCCCCCATTGAGAACAAAGGATTACTAGGAAGTGGGATGTGCTATTAATTGCTAGAGCACAAAGAAGCTATTGTGTATTATATGTAAACAAGTTTGTTTTGACGGTAGGGAATTTCCCTTTACTCTTGTAAGATTGGCCTGGAATGTTCTTTGCTATGTTTGCTAGAATGTCGTGGAATTAAGAGGGTTTTCCAGATAGATATAAATGAGTATAAAAGGAGATGGATTTGTATATTTGGGGTCAGTCAGCTTTGAAGTTAGCTATTACAGAGTGAGCTTTTTGGATTAAGATATTTTGGAGGAGATAAAAGCAGATTGGATGAGAGTATATGATATTTTGCTGCCTTTTTGGAGCACTTTTATGGATCGCTGTTATAGTGGAGAAGTTTAGTTGCTGGATCGTGAATCGATTTTATATTAACTGTGGACAAGGAGTTTGAGATTGCATGAAGACGACTTTTATATTGACTGATATTGAACATTATTCGGAAGGAGTTATCAGACATTTTGTACCGTTTTGGATCTGGATTTGTGGACATTTGTACAGATGTCATAAAGGACTTTACCGTGGAATATTATTAGCTAGCTTGTTCAAGTCAGAAGCCACTCGTGAGTAAACAAAATCTGTAGATAATATATATTTACACTGTTTATTTACTTGTATACTAAATAAATTGTTGTTTTAATATTCTGTTGATAAAATCTTGTCTTACAGTGTATTTATTCTTGCTTTGCTTTTAGCTCGAACCCGAAAGGTTAATTCTGACCTTGATCCTTGTTTTGGGTCGTAACAACATTTTTGTTCTCTACAGTATTCAACATTATTTTAATTCGTCAGAATAAACTTTGATTTATAAAAGCTGCCTATTTCCAGAGATAGGCACCCTCCAGGAAAGCATGAAATTAACAATAAATAGCCATAACATTAGCCTTCGATTAACATATTTTACGGCCATTTTTTCCTGACTTTGAGAGGAAAACGTGTATTTTCCACTGCGCGATGTTTAGAAAACCCGAGTGGAGTAGCGCAACGCGGAAGAATTTACGCGTTTAGCCTCCTAATTACGCAAACGCGATAGGCTGATGGGGTAAAAATAGCGACATGATATTGAGAAATCAAATAAATATCAACAAAATCCTTTCTTGTCAAATATCCAACGTGATTTTGGAAAAACTAATAAGAGTAGGTTGTAGATCAGTAATAGATCTTTATATTTCCAGAAATTCAGAGATGGGCACCTCGTAATTTTGAAAATATAGATCAAACGCAGTTCGACCGAATCGGTTTTGAAGAAAAATCTGTGGAGTTTTCTTGCCGTAAATTTGGGACAAAAGTGATATGATCAAGTATTAAAACATCTTCAATCTCAATGATTTTAAATAACCACATAATTTGAAGTCTTTGCAACTTAATCCTGTTCAAAGCGTCTGTTTTCAAGAATGCAAATTCGAAAACGAATTTTTTGAAAAATATTTATATTTTGGGATTATTTTTGCTTGCCAAAACTGCTGCGTAAGGCTACACGGGACATCGCGTAATGTTTAATAATTTGACGCAAAAGGCCGCTGGCTGTCCTACTGAATATATGCTGTGTCTCAGTACTTATGTCGGTTTTACCAATTCCTTTGAGGAAGACCAACTCTTTTTTAAGTTACTGTACAAGTGGTATTTTTCGCACTATTATTTCAGGCTTTGTGAGCTTAACTTGTCTAGCGCGAAAATAAATGTACCATGAAGTATTGCACTAAGGTAAAATTTTCAATTTTCATGAACGAAAAACAACAACATGCAGAATTATCAAAAATCAGTTCGGGAAAAGATCGTAATTCCTTTACGTTAAGGAATTCATTCACGCTAGCTTTAAAATCAATTTTCAGAGCAACCTATGAAAACCGGAGAACGTTTCAAAGCATTTTCATATTGAATGGGACCTATTCTAAAAATTTAGCTATGAAATTCTGAATTCTGTCTGCATGCCAAAAAATTTCAGGTTTTTTTTGAAAAATTTGCAAAAATTTAGGCAGACAGAATTCAAAATTTCATAGCTAAATTTTTAGAATAGGTCCCATTCAATATGAAACTGCTGTAAAATGTTCTCCGATTTTGATAGGCTGCTCACAAAATTGATTTAAAGTCTAGTCAGCGTGAATGAATTCCTTAACTGTACAATTAAGTAATTCCTTTACGGAAATTGAACCGAATTGAAGGAATTCATGTCTGGAGGTATGGAGAGTGACAGGCAGATTCAATTTACAGCTAAATGCAGAGAAAACTTGATCAGATTTAATAAGCAATTTAACAATGTTTACTGACGATCCTGATGAATCTCTTCAATTGTGTTCTGCTGTATTTAAAGCAACTTTGTACATACCCTCTACTCTAGATACCCTGTTTGACAATATTAAACTTGAATAAAATAAAAACAGATGCTAAGAGACGCTCTTTTTATCTGTGAAACAGTTAAAGGTTGTGAGCTGAAACGTGTAGAAATGAAACCAGCACCCTTGATCGATTACTGATCTCAAAAAAGGAAAAAAAATTATGTCAGATTGTTCTGCCATCATGGCTGTATGGAATGCGTAAGACAGCGTCAAATTACAACCATATGCCGTGCTTGGCAATTCTGGAGGAACGCAAGAGGTTTACTCCTTGCTACAAGAGAAGGTGTCATATGCTTTCTGTCATGTATTGCTACGTATGGGACTGTGTGTACAGGAAATTATGAGTAATAAGTGAAGAAATATACCAAAATGCAAGATTTCTAAGGTTAATTTCATCACTAAATACTCCCAAAATGTCTTAAACAATAACATAGGAAGCAATGTATGATGGGAAGCAGGTGATATCTTCTCTTACTACAGGGTAGCAGGTACTACAGGGAACTACAAGGTACTACAGTGGTAATTCCTTCGCTTTGCACCAATGAGCCCAGGACTGTTGTGGGCGCTTGGGGTTTTCTCCTGCAAATAAACTGGTAAACAAATCCGGCCATCTGACAGAGGACCCTCATGGATAGAAGTGCTAGACACTGATGATGAGGCTATTTATTATTGTTGTTTCAAATAATTTTCGGACATGAAATTCAGAGTCTTACGTCACACTAATGTGTGTACAATTAAAGCAAATACACAACGCTTTCCATGCGAGTGCGATGTCGCATTGCTGTTATTACTGATTGGAAATGGCATTGCGTACTTCCCAATGTCATGTGCTTGTCACAGCTTGTGGATACGCGTTGGCTGCGTTCAAATTGTCAGTTCGTGTCCGAAATTTATTTGAAACAATAATAATTCTTTTATTTATTGAAAGTCTCTCCTTACCTGAAAAATCGAAGCCTGAAGCATGGAGATCCCGATGTCCTCCTTTAGTGTGCCTATTGGCTGGTGTTGTTGAATTCTGTGTTTGTGATGAGGTTCCTTTATTCTGGCCTTGTTTCATACCATCAGGAGCCCACACTGGACCTGTGTAAGGTTCACGCTCAACTTTGATGGGTTTTCTCACCTGTTATAAAATTAAGAACCACTTGTCATCAATATTTATGCATACTTGTACACAGAAATTTTTTGTTTCCAAGTATTAAAGGTGCAATTCATGATTTTGATGTGACAAAAACCTTGCCTCTTTTCTAGCTAAATAAAAAAAAAAGAGTTCACCATAAATATATACTGAAAATTTCACTTCCATTCCAACTGTTCGTATCCAAGTTACAAGCTTGTCAACATTTTGAACATCCCAATAGGCTACTGTGTTATAATTACTGTAGGGGCCCCGACAATAATTAGAAAATGATACATTTTCTCACTTTTCTCAAAAAGGCAAGCACATTTGAAAGAATGGTTTGGGGATTGTAACATATACCAGTCAACGATTCGTATTAGCCAAAAAACTAAATTTTCATAGATGTGACCTTGAGCATGAAAAGTGGATCATGAATTGCCCCTTTAATCTTCAAAAAAACTAGGCTTCAAAGAAATTTCTTCAATATTTCAACAACTGAATACAGTGTCACCCCAGTAATTAAAGCATTCCAATACAGCTGTTCTGTCTTACCTTATCTCTGATCAGTATTCTTTCATAAGCTTCAGCTGGGAGCAATGGGCAGTCAATGAATTTGCCGGATCCTTTGGTCACATTGAGCTGTTACACACAGAAAATAAATGAAAAAATGATGAACAATTATTGTTTTGTGCCAAACACATTTGTATATATATCACATTTTTCACATTATCAACAACTTCTCTTTTCAGTTTTGAACCCTGACACTCCTGAGGTGAACTTATCTACACTTTTGGAGTTCAGATAGACTCAGTTTGAAGCTGGTGATTACATTGTTTTTGTCGGGTGATGATTTATTTAGTTTAGAAAAGTTTTGGACTTTGATGGTCATATAAAGGCAATATTTCTTTTCACAAAAGATACAGTATTATTTTTCTGTTGTGTATGAATTAGATTAATAAATTTGCATTCCATTTTGCTCATAAAATGAGATAAAATCAATGCATTTGCAGTAGATTTTAATTGCTGTCCAATGCACTCAGCCCCTACGGGCCTCGTGAATTGAACACATCAAAATTGACCACATGTGCATTGATTTTGTCTCATTTCATTCACGCATTTATTAATCTATAATCAAGGTACTTTGGCATGTGTGTGCATATTCTGGGTGCTAATGTTTGATATGTCTCACCTCATTGTTCTCCCAGACCACTTTGCCTCTACTGATTGTAGTCAAGGCAACACCATGGCATTCAATGCCCTCAAATATGTTGAAATTCACAAGCTGAAAAAGAAAATGAGAATTTAAACAAAACTTGCTGGAAAAATATATTTTTCTTGGCAAGAGTATAATGTGATCAATACATTTTATATGAATTGATACCTTTTTCATATAAAATTGTATTAAAATAGATTGAAAATGTAAAATGAATTCTACGTAATGTGTTGAAGTTTTTAAATGCACCTAAACGTATGGACATTGGCTGTGCACAGGGAGTTTAAATTAATAAATAAATGAGGAATGTAGAAACTTTGGGCAAAAAATTAGCTCTGATATACTCTTCTACAACCTTGTCTCAAATTGAAACAAACAATCATTATTTCTTTTATGCTGTGAAGGTACTGAAAGAAGGCTATAGCTCTCAAGGTGTGTTCCATTTACAACAATATATACAAATATATTAGTGACCGAAGGATCATAGTTTTAATCCAGAGATCTGAAAAGTCAGTATATATTTGTTTATTATACTGTATTGATAAATGTCTGATTTCTATAATTTTAATGTGTTAAAACGTCTAATTTAGTAAAAAATATTTTGAAAAATTGCACTCATATAATGTTAACAAGGAACATGTGTAGGTAAGTGCATACAAGTTTGATATGTGCATGATTTTGTGTGTGTAAGTTGCTATGCGTATATTAAAGGTAAATGTTGTAAGTGTTAAATATATAAAGACTCCCAAAAAAGTATCGCCTCGCCTCGAAAAAATGGCTCATGCGGCAATACGGTACTCGCAAACGTAATTTAAAGAATATGTGTACAAGCGCTGGAATTTCAGCTTTTATTTGACACCTTATTTTTGACAATTGAATGAGAAACATTGAAGTTATGAACTTTTAAAACCCTCGAGGTCGATTTTTAAAAGTTGCTAATTTCATTTCTCGCACTGTACAAACCAGTAACGCAAGAGTAAGGATGGTAATGAGGTGAGTTTAGTCACTGGAACACGCGGCCATTGGTATCTAAGCATTATCCAACAACAATGATCAAGATATGGATTTTCATTAATTTTTCATTAATTCATTGTTATAAATAATGAAAAAACGACATAAAACGAGAGAAACGACATTCAATTGGTAGTCATTACTTGCATTAAAGACATGGCACAGGTACCAGATCACACAGAGGACGAATAACGGTGCGTGATGTTTGTTAAGGCTAGTAATGCCTACCAGTTAAATCTGAAGTTTTATATTGTTTCTCATCATTAATAAGATGAAAAAAAAACCAATATCTTGGTGGATGATGGTTAGAATCCAATGACATAATGGTTTGGAAAAAACGCAAGCTTCAGTGACCAAACTCTCCTCATCTTGATCCTTAGGTCTGCGCTACTGGTTTGTACAGTGCAAAAAATGAAATTAGCAACTTTTAAAAATTGACCTCAAGGGTTTTAAATGTTCATAACATCAGTGTTTCTCTGTCAATTATCAGAAATAAGGTGTCAAATAAAAGCTGAAATTCCAGCGCTTGTTCACAATATCTTCAAATTACGTTTGCGAGTACCGTATTGGCGCACGAGCCATTTTTTCGAGGCGAGGCGATACTTTTTTGGGAGTCTTTAGTATTTCCAAAAGTGCTAAATAACATTTTCTAAAGTACTATTAGCATTATATAGTGAATTCAAAAGTATTACATATATTTAGGGCTATACTGTATATAGCTATTCGAAATTATGTGATTGGGTTTTACCCAATCAACTCTGTTAAATTTATTAATGCTATATATGTGACATGGTATGGCAAAATCAGGCGGAACTGGGCAAGGCTACAAAACTGAGGAAAAGGTAAAAATAATGGGAAGGGTGAATTTTGTTAAAACTGAGTTATTTACAAATTTATAGTACTAAATATGATAAAACATTAGGTGAAAATCCCAGGGTAAAATTTGAATTGGAAGGTTTTCTTTTAAACAAATACTTCTTTTGATTTTCTTTACATTTCTTTATTATTTTCTCTATTTTGTTGTCCATTTCTCATTTTAAACATTTTAGAAATCCAAATTTTAAAATCATTACATGTTCCTTGCCTAAACTTTTGTACCCTTGATTTTGACATTTTACTGGTAATAAATCATCCAATATTTAGCCCACCAACTACTATGTTATCTACTTTGAGGGTTGTGAAGGACACAATGATGCCCTCAAGGCACATTCATCAAGATATTGAAAATGGTAACTTTGTTGGTTGTGGACTAAATATTGGATGATTTATTACCGGTGAAATGTCGAAATCAACAGTACAAAAGTTTAAGGCAAGTAACATGTAATGTTGCGTAACTTTAGTTAGGAATGGTTATTTGAGATTAAATTTTTTTTTTAGAAAGAGCAAAGTCTATATTTTTATATTATCACAAAAAATCAGTTTCCATCTCTGCCCAGTTGAGCCTGACTTTGCTATACCACATCACATATAATACAAGATATATGAAGGAATCTTGCCAAATCACATTGAAAATCAGATGGTCACTCTCCCTGTACATATATACACAAGCTGTTACCTTTATGCCCATGATATACTTACAAAACGCAGCTAGCGTCTAGCTTGATGCTAAACGAAGACGCGAAATTTGGAAAATATTTTAACTTGCTAGCGTTTTGTTAGAGTCTTCGTAGCGTCTAAAATCAAACAAAACGCTAGCAAGTATATCATGGGTATCAAATTACTTCACATTCTCGCTAGCTCAGTCGGTTAGTTCTCGGACTGTTAAACATAAGATATCGATCGTCCTGCGTTCGAGTCCAGCTGGAGCTGAGTGTGCGAAAACTGTATATTCTCAAGCTAAAGTTGCACCAATATGTAGGCAGCAGTAAGCCCTTTGGCCCCAGGGAGTCCAGGTAGTGATTTAACCCGATGATTAGAACTGCTCTGTAAAGTGTGCTGAGGCCGTGTGGAATTACAAGTCAGGGGGGCCGCGTAGTGCACTATAAATCACCTG
>JXSR01S052358.1:107617-132393 GCA_000969725.1 Ophiothrix spiculata
CATTTTGTATTCAAACTACATAAAAAATGTATTCATACATGTATTCGGAATACAAGTTGATAATACTAGAGGAATACTTCAAGTCTGGTAAGGGGCACTCCCTGTACTTTATATTCTTGCGTTCTGATTGGCTAGGTGACACGTAGTCCCAGGGCTGTGACCATGGACCATCAATAACTTTTATAATTTCTATAGGTCCTAGGTCACAGGAATAATGTGTAATACTTTGGCCATTTATGCTTTCTAAGTTTTGACATGAAATATTTGAAAAATTAAAAGCCTAAACAAATTCCACTCAGCATAGGCAACATCTTTTAATAGTGTAGAAACATTACAAACCTAATTTAAACCAAAAGATGAAATTTATCATCCAAAATCTGGACGTAAACAAATCTGAGGTTGTCAAATTCGGAAACCCAATGTTACAACATACAAGGCAAGTTTAATCCCAAAAATCATACATTTTGATTCTAAATGTTAACAAACCACCTATCCTAGGTTAAGACTCTCAAGGAGCTTACTAATTTTAAAAACAAATTGTGAACAGCTTCAATATTTTGGTTGAATTTGAGGTGTGGACTTAGTCCTGAGATTAACTGTACAGACATGCTTAAATGGCAGTTTTACTACATAGCATTTCCCATGACTTGACACTAAGTCAAGTCATGGTGCCAGGACTAGGTGACATGCGGAGTGTATTTCCCATGACTTGACACTAAGTCAAGTCATTGGTGCCAGGACTAGGTGACACGCGGAGTGTATGAATATAAAGGAAAACCTGCCATTTATGCTGCTGGTAGTAATAAAAAATGACAAATAATTCAAAACCAAAAGATTTTGAAGCATATAATTAGCAATTAATTACTGAAATTTTGTTTTTTTAATTGCAAAATTTATTATATTATTACTAATTTGCAAAATGGAACAAAATGTAAAAATAGTCACTCTTGGCCAGAATTTTTTTTTCAGTATTCCCTTAAATTTTGCTGCTTGAAAAACAATAAAAAACATAGTAAATATTGCTGCTTGGAAATAATAAGAAACATATTTTTTGTGTGATGCTGTACAAATTTTTTGATCACTACATTTTAAAGGAATTTCTGGTTCTCACCAAATAAAGGGCAAAATATTGCTGAAAGTCGTTAGGTTTTAAAGATATAGAAACTACAAATGGATCCAATCCCTCAACATCACCCTGCTGCTATGTTCCCATAATGAAATATCATTGACTGTGACCTGCTCCCATGAAACCCAGACAACATCGGGAAAAATAATTTTTTCTGATTTGTCCATATTGAAAATGCTGACAATACAAGCTTTAAAAGGGACAATTCATGATCCACTTTTCATCTTCAAGAGCACCTCTATCAAAATTGAGTTTTTTAGCTGGTAAGAATCCTTGACTGGTATATAGTACAAACCCCAAATCATTCTTTCAAATGTGCTTGCATACTTGAGAAAAGAGAGAAAATGTGTCATTTTCGAATTACTGTCGGGGCCCGACAATAATTACAACACAGTAGCCTATGGGGATATTTAAGATGCTGAAAAGCTTGTAACTTGAAAACAAATTGTCAGAATCAAGTGAAATTTTTAACATACATTTATGATTAGCTCTTCTTTTTATTTAACTAGAAAAAAGGTAAAGTTGTTTTCACATCAGAATCATGAATTGCACCTTTAAAATTATATCACTTGTTGTCGTTGATATAGTTCAATGTTTCGTCTATGAACAGCCAACATTTCGAAAAAATTTTTTTATTTGTTTTCTATTTATTTTGGGCAAGTTTTGTGGGCTGTATACCTCCATCATAATTGATCTGGCGACTTTGTCCGGGTTTTGTGGGAGCCAGTCACCAGTATCACAATCTTTGCACATAGTACTCTTTACATTTGACAATATTAGAGTAAACCAGGGTCATATGGACCACCTAGCAACTTACCACACCCTTTTCCCAGATGATTGACATTCTGTCCTCTACACCATTGATACCATTGGGAATTTTGGTGAAGTCATCTTTACCTAATGCTTTCTGTTCTGTGTTGAATGTGCAGTTATCAGTGCCGGTCAATTGCAAGTCACCACTGGAAAAATTTAAAGAGATGGTTTCAAGATGTGTCTGGAATCTTGTGCTGTGCTACAGTATCTTGGTTAGCAAAAGGTTGAAGGTAACTGTTGAGTAGTACCCATGGTTAGATTAATGTATGCAAACTTCTGATAAGCTGAGTGAAAAATAGATATGTTTATATCTCTGATGTGTCTTTATTTTGTTCCCTTTTTTTTTAATATTTCAGTCATTTTACCAAAATAAAAAAAAAATGTCCTCATGATGATATGTTCTTGGCTGGGATTGTGATGAATGATCACTTCAATATAAATAAGTATTGCAAAACAGTTTGTGAAATATATAACGGGACCTAGAGGTGGTGAAGTTTCTGCATTAAAAGTGCACACCAGTAAATAGCTGGCCTATTCTTTTACATGGTAAACAAAGGTCAAATATATTGTCATTTCTCAGCCCAATTAATGAATAGCTCTTGTTCACGCTTTATTTTTCTTTAAGATTATGATGTATCCTTGCCCTTAATGTGAATTTTAATATGGTGTGTGTGGCTTGACTTCGCGAGAGACCATTTCAAAGTGGCGTCTGCTCCTTAAGCGAAAATTGCACATTATTTCTAATTTGTGTGTGGGGAGGAATGCAAAGAAAATAGGTCAAAAGTCGGCCAATCCATGGACTATGGGCATTTTATACGGTCAGATGCTGAGGAAAGATTTAAGAAAAATATTCAATCAAAAATCAATGACCAATCTAGGGTCTGTTTAATCTTTTCCGCACTTATTTTGAAGAACTTCAAGTAGTTGGTTTCAACGCTTATTTTAAAACACTTAGTAGAGGGCTACATTATTTTGTGAAGTGCATCCTTAATACTATAATTACAAAATATGATGCTGAATCTGTACAAATTAAAGAGGGCTTTTTTGTTTTTTTAAATAAAAATCAAGTTTGCAACTTGGTTAATTCAGGATTTCTCAAATTATCTGAAAAAAATATTACACAATAGTATTGGCGGAGTGATAATTCATAATTAAAGTTACATATCAGGACCCTTTACACCCAAAAAGTACTTTCCAGTCTAAAATACCTTTGGAATAGATCATTATCATAATTCATTGTAATGCTTACTTTGCTATCAGATCCATCAGATATGCTGGTGTGGTGGGGTTATCACGTAATGGCGGTGACATGACATGGCCGTGATATGATGCATCCAGAAACATGACACTTACTTTGCTATCAGATCCATCAAATATGCTGGTGTGGTAGGGTCGTCACATAATAGCGGTGACATGACGTGTCCAGCAGCATGACAGCAATGATTCAGTAGACTACTTACTTTGCTATCAGATCCATCAAATATGCTGGTGTGATGGGGTTGTCATGTAATGGCAGTGACATGATGTGTCCAGCAGCATGACACCAATGATCCATTAGACTTACTTTGCAAGCAGATCCATCAAATATGCTGGTGTGGTGGGGTCGTCACGTAGTGGCGGTGACATGACATGTCCAGCAGCATGACACCAATCTTTATGATAATAATGAGTACCGTCAGTGGCTAGCCCAGCAGCAACTGGCTCACCGAATACAACATATCCTGCAATATGATCAAGTTAAATATGTATAAATCTTATATTTCTTGGCCTGTATATTTTTAGCTTGGCGTCGGAATCTGGAATTTGCCCTCAAAAAATATATAAAATATCACAGAGAGTCAAAGAGGGCATCTAGCAAGATATTTCAAAGCAAAATTTAGGATTTTATTTTGGCTGTTCAAGTTGGGATGTCACAAAGATTTTACCAGGAAAAAAAATCAAGAAATAGGTCATTGAATGTGAAATTTGTGTCAAATTGCTTGCAATTTTTTTCTTGTTCTGTGTGTCAATGTTTTTTTTCCTGTCAGTAGGCGAGATTTTTTCCTCTCTTATTTTTTTTTCTGCTACCAGTGGGTGAAGTATTTTTTTATACAAAAAACTTCGGCAAAGGTATACTTTAGATCCCATCAAAAACTTCACCCATGCCCCGACAATAACTCAGTAAATATGACCAGACCCTAACTCACTAATTTTTACCTGACCCTAACCCTAACCCTAAACATACCCTAACCCTAAAATATTGGATGGGACCTAATTAAAGTATACTTGGTCCAAACCTTCATAACCACCCACTGATATATCTGATGGTGCACAACTGCTTGTATTTTTTCATTTTCAAAGCCTGTGAGGGTCTTTATTATCATTTGCAAGTTCATCATATTTACAATCACATTAATAGACGATAAATAAAATGTAATGTACACAAAAATTGTTGGCCAAGGTTAAACATGATAGTTGAATCATCAGATAAAAGAAATATTTTATCAGAAGTGCAAAAGTCTAAAGTACACAAATCTCAGGACACCCGCACAATAAGGCCATTGTTCCTAACCACCCCAGCATGTCCCCGAAAAGCAGCATATTATATGGAGCAAAAAACAAACACCAGTGGCATAACTTAATAGCGAGCAATACCAAACAACAAGCAGGGGGGAAAAACAAACCCAAAACTGCTCTCCTGACAACATCCGTGGGTGGTTCAAGTTCAATGGCCCCTTTTTAAAGCAAGTAGCAAAAGAAACAAGAATATTATAGTAAAGGCTCCCGTTTCCTCAGGTGAACACCAAGTTTATCTTTACCCACTGCAATAAACCTTTCCACTTTCTGCATGAAAATTACCCACTCTTTATAATCCTGGAAGGAAATGTTTTTTTCCTGAACCCTACATTTGTAAATAAATCTTTTTGCCCAAACCAAAATCATATTGACAAAGCTAGCATGATTATGATTGTAAATCCCAAAACAAACAGTTTTAACATTATGCACTTATTGTCAATTTTACTATACACGCACACACACAACGTAAATAATAGAGGCTGACCTCGCATGCCAGCTACATTAACCTGATATAGGCGGTGTCAATTCTAACATCGCCATTTCAAAACTATTTGATCAAATCACTTGTTACTTTCACTAAACTTCCCAGAGGAAATATATTCATCTTTTGCCATGCTAAGTTTCATGTAAATCATTTACTTGTAAAGGTAGCGAAGCCTACTGTTTGTGATGCCACATGCCAACAAAATTACTCTGTCAACAATGCAAAATATCATTAAGATTTCTGCCGAAAACAACAAGTGGCGCTGTGATAGTCACGAGGGCGTGGTTAGATAACCATACCAGCTACAGTACTAGTTAGACCCATTACTTTCTGTCATTCAAGCTTGCTGTGTCCTTATATGATATCTGAAAGGACGACCTCATTGGCCACTGGGAAAATATGTGACTGATGTCATATGTAAAGGCCTTTAAAATACAAGTTAACTAACATTTTCAGGTCTGTGTAGATGTTAACCAAGATGGATCAATACCTGATCGACCTGTGAGGCTTTGTTGTTCAATGGCCTGTAACAAAAGTCAATATCATAATAGGTTGTTTGCTAGTTTAGACTTAGTAACAGGGTTTAGGAAGCAGAAAGGTCGTGCTGAGTTTTACTGTAGGGATAACTGCATAATGAAATAAAAATTATGAACCTGGATATATAAGTCTTTAAGCCATTTAATGACTTCTTTCCAATATGTACATATTCTATCACAACTCCACATTAAATGTTTGATGGATTCCTTTTCACCTTTGCAAAAGGTGTAAGTCACTATTTACTATGCCAATTTTACATAAGAACTCATTTGTTGGCAAAATTGTATGAACAAATCTACACTGGCGGTTTAAAGTATTTCCGCACAAACACTTTATTCAGCCATATCTCACAAGGTATTTATAAGGAAACTATCGGGAAACTTATGTTGCTTTTGGTCAGATCTGATAGGTAATCTAGTTAAGTGTAAATTTGAACTCCGAATGGGATCAACCTTCTCACGTATAGGTAGGGGCAACAACACAAATGGGTCGAAAAACATGATTTTTAGGTCAAATTTGATTTGACAACGTCTGGGTCAAGGTCACTTCACCACTCAAGTTGAGTGGTCATAAGGAATGTGTATATGTAATAGAGTGACAAGCAGGCGATGAAATGTCCTGGTCACGCTTGACTTCGCCGAGAGAATGCTTGGAAGCTAATGAAAAATGATCCTTCAACGCTACCCAGTTTACAAAAATAGGGCCGTGGTAAAAGTGGAATGGTCCCTGGCGGTATATGACATTTTAAAATGTTTTAAGAGGTTTTCAATCTGTCATATACCGTCACAAAACACTCCACATTCATCACAACCCTATTTTTGTAAACTGGTGGGGAGTTAAAGCATCATTTTTCGTTAGCTTCCAAGCATTCTCTTGGCGAAGTCAAGCGTGACCAGGATATTTAATCGCCTTTTCACTCTATTAAATATACACATTACATATGACTACTCAACTTGAGTGGTGAAGTGACCTTGACCCAGGCGTTGTCAAATCAAATTTGACCTAAAAATCATGTTTTTCGACCCATTTGTGTTGTTGCCCCCTACCCGTACGTGAGGGGTTGATCCCATTCGGTGCTCAATTTTACACTTACCTAGATCATCTATCAGATCTGACCAAAAGCAACAGAAGTTTCCAGATAGTTTCCTTATAAACGTCTTGTGAGATATGGCTGAATAAAGTGTTTGTGCAGAAATACTTTAAACCGCTAGTGTATATTGAAAGTATTGGGATTTAACATCAATAGTACAAATATAAGGCATTGAATACACTGCATTCAAATCAATATTATCATCATTTTCCATAACAAACTCTACTTCCCATTTCAATTGAGATGTTGGTACAGCTTTATATTGATTTAACAATTGATATGCAAATGAGCTTCCTTTTACAGCACCTTGTAAGTCTAATAATACCTGCTTGTATGACTCCCAGTCTACATAATAATAATAGCATTTGTTGCGACACCAGTATTTCAGTGATGGGAGTCATTTATCCATTCTGGTGATGTCTAAATATTTACTATAAAAACTTTTGGATGCAAACTGTGCTTTCACCCTATCATTGTAGATTCAGTGAACTAATTATGATTTCTTCATAGACAAAACCTGATGTGATCTTTATAAAATGTCACACACGTGTCTTAATTACCTCATCATAAAATACCACCCTTTTCATACCTTTCTCCCTAGGCACTGAAAACACCTCACCCCATCCCCAACTCTCATCATAAAATAACACCTTGTTCCATACCTTTCTTCTTCCTAGCAGGTTACATGACATCAGCAGATGTTTTACTCATGACATGGAAAACATACAAGGAACAGAAAACACCTTACCCCATCCCAACCCTCATCAAATGACACCCTCTTTCCATACCTTTCTTCCTAGCAGCTTGGATGACATTGGCAGATGTTTTTCACAACATGCATATTACCATACTCTGTCAACGTATTGGTAATTTGCCAGAGGATGCGGCGATTGAGCTAGTCAAGCGCTTTTGTTTTTGTACGCACAATATGACAGAAAAATATAAGATAAGATGTGTATTGCGTTGTAGTCAAGACAAAATGCAGTGGGGTCATTATGCACTCACACAGCTTCGGTCTAGGCGTGGTGCAATCACCTAACTTAGTCAGATTTTTAAAGTGCAAATAGTCCTGTTTCCTATCTATACTTTCTTTAATCTATGGATATCACACAAGACCGTACTCTGGCAACAGAATGGTAATTTGACTGATAATGTGGGTATCTAGCCCGTCAATTATTGTTCCTTACTTACGCAAAATTTGGCGGAAAAATGTAAAAGATGCGTATTGTGTTGTAGTCAAGTAATAGTAGCGCGCAACAGAACGCAGAGCGAGATCACTGCGCACTCACGCAGCGTCGATCCAGGTATGGCGCCTGCGTGGCGCAATCCCCTAACTTAGGCCTAAAAAAATTGTTTGATTGGCGTTACCCGACCGACCCTATTTTTACCAACAACCCTAAATATTTTTATTTTTTTGAACCTCCAAATCCCAAATTTGATGGGAATTGATTCATGGGGGCCCCGAGATATGGTTTGCAGGACATTCAAAATGACAAATAAAAGATGTGTTACAGAAAAAGTGAAGATGTTTTTGTATATGTGTCACTGATATATTTTGTGTTCTTGTTTGTGAAACATAGACTAAATTTTTTTTTTTTTAAATGCCTACCTACCCTATTTTTTTTTCTATGTTACGCCAATCAAAAAATCATTTTTTTAGGCCTTAGCAAAATCTTTAAGGGTGCTAATAGACCTGTTTC
Organism: Ophiothrix spiculata; assembly: GCA_000969725.1. Classification (NCBI taxonomy): domain Eukaryota; kingdom Metazoa; phylum Echinodermata; class Ophiuroidea; order Amphilepidida; family Ophiotrichidae; genus Ophiothrix; species Ophiothrix spiculata. The sequence goes on from JXSR01S052358.1 coordinate 115,924, forward strand.
CTATCTGTACATTCTTTAATCTATGCACAAGACACTGAAAGAATCTTAAGTACTCTGTCTCAAACCCCACCATAAAAACTGACACCCTCTTTCCATACCTTTCTTCCTAGCAGCTTGGATGACATCAGCAGATGTTTTACTCATAACATGGACGACATATAGTGGGCAGTTCACTTGGTTTGCTATCATGATAGCTCTGCCTGTAGCTTCAGCCTCAACCTGTAAACAATGGGAAATGACAATGTATGTGACCATCCATCACCTTGTTTAGGCTTTCGCCAAGGAAACCCGACTTGGTACTTGGTCTAAGATGTCTTTTAAATTCAGTTTTGAATGCAGGAGGAAGACCGTAGTACCTGGAGAAAAACCTGTGGAAGCGAGCATGAACTGAAAACCAAATGCCAATTTGGGACCTAATTGGTGCAAGGCGAGGGAACTACCGCAGCGCCAACCCGCTTCCCCAAATCACAAACCTCCAATAAAGTTGGCATTTTACATTTTGTCATAAAATACATATCACGGGTTGAGAGCCAAAGTGCCCTATTTGCACGGGCAACAATCCCTAGAACAACAGATTTTACGACCTAATGGGTCTTTCCAGATAAATAATCTTGATACACATGTGTAATAGGTCATTCAAGTTGAGCACCATCAGGTCTGAAACCTTTTGTTCTGGGGATTGTTGCGCATACATATATGGCCTTGTGGCTCTCAACCCTCGCTATTTACGGCAAGTCGTATTCTGGCAAAATTGTGATTTTTTGCAGATTTTAAATGTTCATGTATTTTTTAAACCTCTAACAAAATAACAACTTCATTTCAACTCCAATATATCTGAAAACTAATATTTTTTTTTAAATGTACTTGCATTGGAAATGTGCATAATATGACAACTTCATGTTTTCTCGGTTTTAGGTGTTCTGACATGTCATGCTTTCAAGAAACATAACATTGTTTCTGGGTGCCGTATGAATTTGAAACAAGGGGGCAACTTTACTGGTGGTTTGTGGTGGATGGTCAAACACATTGTTCCCTCTAAGGATTTTGACTTTGTGCCAAATGATGACGTCATAAAATTTACAACTCACTATCACCAATCAGTGACAGATGACCCCAAAAACCTAGAATTTAGGTATTTTTAAAGTGAATAAGACTAGAATACATGACCATTGTGTGAGCTTAAGCGTAAGTTGTGTAACTGAAATCTTCTTTTTTGCGTTCTTTGTTTGAAAAGCCTTGAGTCAATTTTTGACCTTCTGCACAAATCTTGCAACATATGGCCTTAGTGGGAACACTGGTCACATGTGAGTAAACATGAACAAATGATGCACATCATGTTTAAATATGGAAAGGAGAGCCCTGCTGATGCACACCTGAAATTTGGGTATTCAAGTCCATTTGGGTCAATGCCAACCATTTATGGGAGCAGAGCTTTGGTGGTGTGTCCTTCTAACAAAGATGCATTAGACAGGACATTTAATTGCATCTTGATTTGAGTTAATTTGTTCTTGCAATGTAAATATTTGTGCATTTGGACAAGCCCAAATACATCATAACACCATGAAACCCACATTTGAACCCCATACCAATACCAATGGTAAAAGTTATTGTATCTTCAGTTTACATGTAAATCAAGTAAAAATTCATGCTTTGAATGAATGACCTCAGGCACATGTTTTTAAAGGTTGTTTAAATCAAATCTTTTACAAAAATATTATTTAGATATTCATAAAAGATGCTACAGAGTTGTCCATCATCACAAATCAACATCGATGCTGCCATGCATTTACATATTTTTATCGTGTAAGGGTGGTTTTACCTCTTCTGGTCTACTTTGGAGATGTCCTTCAGGTCCAGTTACACCTGCTTCGAGAAGTTTCTTGGAATTCTGGAAAGAAAATTGGTTAACAAAATCAAAGATTTCATTTACATATTCTGTTATGAGATCCATTGCATATTCTTTGTATTCTACAACATTGTGAACTGTTGTTTATGTGTTATGTAAGAGATTAGCAATGATTGATTAAGATTGATTAATTGTGAAATAATATTTTTGTACGGATTGGTTATGATTTTTGTATAATTTTTAGCTAGATTTGTTGTTACCACATGGACAAATATTGAATATAAGTTTAATTTAATATTCAGCAAGATTGGGTATGTGGGTGTGATTTGTAAAATATGGACTAATTTATTTCCTCCTATGGTCATATTTATGTGTGTTAATCGGCTGCTTGTTGCATACGGTACTTCAAGATTTATACAGTATATATAACAAATTGTCATGTGAAGTAAATAAATCTATAACTGGAACTTACTTTGCAACTGCGTAACGTTGCGTCCATTACCAATGGTCTTCAACAGGCGTCTGATTCCTGGCATTGGTCACATGATAGACGGGCTAGTGACGTCACAACGTGCTATCCATAAAGGAGAGAAGTGAGAACCCGACCCTCAATAAGAAAGGGGCCTACACTACTGTTTATCTCACGTGTGGGACCGAGCACTTTGTGACGTCACTAGCCGTCTGTCATGTGACCAATTCCAGCAATCAGATGCCTGTTGAAGACCACTGGTAATGGTCGCAACGTCACACAGTTGAAGACCACTGGTAATGGTCGCAACGTCACACAGTTGCAGAGTAAGTTCCAGTTATAGATTTATTTATTTTGCATATTTACTGGATGAATGAGAACATACATCTTCATATAACAAATTGTTAGTTTTACACCTTCGTTACACACATCATTCTAGCAAACTGAAAAAATAATCAGATTTACGAAAAATATCTGATATCTCTCTTAAAATGTGCCTTAAATGATTTGAGTTTTCTATATACCCACCTCTTCAATGACGTCTCCATTTTCAGCATGGACCATAGCCAGAGCACCATTATCCTTGATAGCACTAAAAGCTTTGTACAACTGAGATAGAAAGTCATATAATTAAAATGAATAAGTCACAAAAAATTGAAAATTAAAACAAAACAAAGCATTTGGTATGGTAATAAGCAGTGTTGTGGTCCTCGAGGCCAGGACATTTTATGAAGTCCTTGGTTGGTCCTCAGATATGAAGGCCTTGGTCTCGGACCTTCAAGTCCTTGGTCCTCGATGCGGAGGACTGAAGACATGCAAAATTGCTTGTTTTCATTGATAAATATTAATTCAAGTTTTAAACAAATAAAATAAAAAAATGATCATTAGGTGAAACTTTGCAAAGAAGATATTCACAACATCTTTCAAGGCATTATCCATTATCCATACATCCAACACAGAGTCTTGCACAACTGATTTTTGGTCAAAAATAGGGCCTATGGAACTGATTTTTTTCCAAATTGAGGTCTCCCTTCCCTTAAAAATATGACTAGTGGAGCTGAAAATTGCTCAAAATATGGTTGAAAACTGTATAAACACCGTTTAGAGTAATTTTCTTTGAAAATCGAAGTCTTTGGAACTAAAATATTATTGAATTATTGAATTTTGGGGAGCGAAAAAGGAGATTTTAAAAGGGTGTTGAGCACGGCACATACCCGTACCATTGATCATTGTAAGCTACCCCGGGTTGCTATGGTCTCTCTCTCTTCCCTTGAACAAAAGAACCGGGTCTATTGGTTGGTTTCCTTTTCTTGTTTCATTTTGCAGATACCCTGCTAGTGAATAATAAACTAGTTGCTTTGTAAAAATACTTGGTACTCGGCCTTGGCCTCGGAGACCCAAGTCCTTGACCTCGGACACTAAATCCTTGGCTTTGGACACCAGGTCCTCGAGACTACAACACTGGTACTAATAAATATGGTACTTTAAAGTACAATGTCTGGATTTTCTAATCTAAGAACATCGGCTATCACATAGAAATAAGATTCTTTTTCAAACCCTAGTGTTAAAATGGTAATGGTAAATTCTCGATTTAGGTTGTGAATGGGGGGGAAAAAGGGCTTCAGAACTTGCCAAAATATATGATAAATAAGTACGTGTTTCAATGTAAATATTATTAATTTGTTTAATTATTAGATTCTTATATTGTATTTATCTTTAAGTTTTGCTAATATTTCATCCAGGGCCTCCTAGAATAGCAGTGCTTTGTCACTGAAGGAGCTACCCTGAATAAAGAAAGCTTAAATAAATAAAATATAGCATGTGCAAATGAATTTGATTTGAAATTGGTGTTAACTGTGCACCTATTTGGGTTGATAAAGTGGATGGCCACATGTAGTGAAGGTGGACATGTATGAATGTGTCAAAAAAGATTTGTCTAGAAAAGGAATTGTTAGTGTTACACTTACGATATGCATAGGTATAATTAGCAAACAATGAAATAATAGATTTATATACTGTATTATAAAATGTAAGTGTGTTAGATTGGTTTGAACCTGATAACTGGATTTCAAATAGTTTCAACTACCTTGAGAAAAGCCGTAAATAGTTCTTTGAAAAAGACTATTTGCGGGTTTTGAAAGACTAATTATGTGTTTTTGAAAGACTATTTATGGGCCTTTGAAAGACTATTTATGGGTTTTTGAAAGACTATTTATGGGTTTTTGAAATACTATTTACAGGTTTTGAAAGCTGCATCATTTATCTTAAATGCGAAGCAACCTAACTTCACGCATGGAATTACGCGCACATAAAACTCACACATGCAAGCTATTACGTGCATTAACTTATTACTTGCAGTATGGTTAGCATGGTGTTAGTGTGCATTTTTTGATAAGTTAAATTAGGTCATTTGGCAGGTAAAAATCACATTATTCTAAAATTTATTAATACAGTATATAAAACAAATATATACTGACTTTTTCAAACCTCTGGATTATTTATTATTTAGCCATTTTCCCTTCGGTAAAATAGCCAAGTTTTAGTCACTTCAGGTCCATACAGTTTTAAGCAGAGATCTTCAAGTCAGTATATATATATTTGTATATTAGGAAAGAAATCTGATATCACTCTTAAAATTTGCCTTAAATGATTTGAGTTTCTTTATACCCACCTCTTCAATGACGTCTCCATTCTCAGCATGGACCATAGCCAGAGCACCATTATCCTTGATAGCACTAAAGGCTTTGTACAACTGAGATAGAAAGTCATATAATTAAAATGAATAAGTCACAAAAAATTGAAAATTAAAACAAAACAAAGCATTTGGTATGGTAATAAGCAGTGTTGTGGTCCTCGAGGCCAGGACATTTTATGAAGTCCTTGGCCCTCGGATATGAAGGCCTTGGTCTCGGACATGAAGAACTTGGCCTTGGCCTCAGGCCTCAGACCTCCAAGTCCTTGGTCCTCGATGCCGAAGACAGGCAAAATTGCTTGTTTTCATTTATAAATATTAATTCAAATTTTAAACAAATAAAATAAAAAAATGATCATTAGGTGAAACTTTGCAAAGAAGATATTCACAACACCCTTGAATGCATTATACTAATTTGTTTAAAATGTAATTTTCATGACTGGTGGCAATCATATCAAATGTCAGAGGACCAATCTGTTGCCATGCCCTGTGGTACTCAAAAACATTTTTGGTAGGTATGTGCAGCGCGCGACATCCAACACAGAGTCTTGCACAACTGATTTTTGGTCAAAAATAGGGCCTATGGAACTATTTTTTTTCCGAATTGAGGTCTCCCTTCCCATAAAAATACTACTAGTGGAGCTGAAAATTGCTCAAAATTTGGTTGAAAACTGTATAAACACCGTTTTGAGTAATTTTCTTTGAAAATCGAAGTCTTTGGAACTGAAATATAATTGAATTTTGGGGAGCGGAATAGGAAGTTTTAAAAGGGTGTTGAGCGCGGCACATACCCGTACCATTGATCATTGTAAGTGACCCCGGGTTGCCATGGTCTCTCTCTCTTCCCTTGTACAAAAGAACTGGGACTATTGGTTGGTTTCCTTTTCTTGTTTCATTTTGCGGATACTTTGCTAGTGAATAATAAACTAGTTGCTTTGTAAAAATCCTTGGTCCTTGGCCTCGAAGACCCAAGTCCTTGGCCTCGGACACCTAGTCCTTGGCCTCGGACACTAAGTCCTTGGCTTTGGACGCCAGGTCCTCGACTACAACAATGGTACTAATAAGTATGGTACTTTAAAGTACAATGTCTGAATTTTCTAATCTAAGAACATAGGCTATCACATAGAAATAAGATACTTTTTCAAACCCTAGTGTTAAAATCAAATGGTAATGGTAAATTCTCGATTTAGGTTGTGAATGGGGGTATATTTTGGCTTCAGAAACAATCACCCTTTAGGGGATGTTTTGAGAAACTGTGGTCACATTATGCCTGCAACAATATACTTGAGTGCCCACCCCCCCGGGGGCAATAATACCAGCAGTATCTCACCTGGTTATCTGTAAGCATGAGGACATCTTTGTAGGCCATGTACATCTTGAATGAGTTGACACCTGTCACATCAAACATCATTGGGAAATGGTTAAAAGCTGAGCATATTTATATGAGGGAAACCGGGCAGAAAAAGTCTTGATTTTCAATAATGCAAGAAGATATCAAAGTGTATAAAAATACCTTACCAAGGTTGACATAGTACTATGAATAGGAAAAATAATAATTGGCTCACAAGATTATTTATCTGCATTTAATCTCTTGCACTGCTCAAAAACATTTCAAGCGAAATACTTAACAAGATGAATAGTCAATTTGAAATCAAAGTGACAGACCTGTTTGTTTTCTGATATGAAAAGCTTGCAAAAGTCCTGTCAATTCCTAGGGTCCAATGGAATAAAAATAACATTTTGAAAACAGTTTGGGCTATAATTTTCAAATTGTCTTTTGATGTATTATCTTCAGAAGTATTTTAAACTATTTTTGTGTTAGTTGATATTATTATGATACCCTCCCCAAAAAAAATCAAACAATCACCAGGTCAATCACCTAGGGCAAATACCTTAACCATGCATGCACCGATCCATGCTGCACCACACATAAATGGTGTCAGTAACACTCATTAAGATTACAGTCAATGCCTTAACCACTCACCCATGATATACACAATACATGAATGTCAATTATGTCAGTAATAATTTATTACCGGTACCATGTTTTGTCTCTTTTTTTCATAATGGGAAAAATAGGCAGAGATTTTGCCAAAAACATATGTTCAAAATGAACAAACAATATGAATAGGTGGTGCCCCAAAACCTAGTCTCTCAGAATCATGAGATAGCAGTTGAAAGTCTTGATGTGATGTCTATGGTAAAAATAAATAATGATTAGATCACTCAAAAATACTGTAAAAATTAATATTTTCGTGTACAAAAAAAAATTGTGCACAGCCAATTTTTAATCATTTTACACATTGGTATTTTTGTGAACACACAAAAATGTAAACATGCACAGTACAAACACATATTTTTCCTTGTGCACTTATTTTTGCGCTGGAAAATTTCAGCATGAAAAGTGCAAAAATAAATGTAGCACAAAAATTTCCGCTCATACAATTCTGCACCTACTATTGTTTGTGGCAGCAATTCATGAATGTGGACCAGTTTTACCTTGAAAATGTACGCTTGTGTGAGAGACAACTGTGTGATCGCTACATTCGACGCGTTCACAAATTAAATCCACAAACAATAGAAGATATCGTTTGTATCCCATCATACAATGCTTCCTATGGTAGCACCTACGCTGGTACCCTCGATGTGGGCGCTGACTCACTATATGGTTCAGACTGCCCATCATCACAGGTAACGGCTGATCATAATTAGTCAAAATTTTGACAAAGTAGAATTACGCAACTTGCCAACTCACTCGCCCTATCTAACTACACGGCAATCGTTCGTGAGTGGAAGGTTTTGGTGAAGAGGTTGACAAAATGGCAATGTTTACATGGGCGACCTATGCATGACGCACCACGTTTAACTACACGTTACAAGAAATACGCACAATCACCAATGCGTCACGTGTGTAAGTGTTTGACGCTGAAAACAAATGCCTCTAGGATACGGGCCAATCAAGTGCATATATTGATTAGCGGTTACATGTGTCTTACTTTGGATAAGACGTTGGAGCCCAGCGTAGCCTGTGTGTGGGATTGTTTTTGTTTGCCTAAAAAGCATATGAGTAGTTAGTGATGAAATAAACTCTAAATTGCAGTTGATTGTTGTAATCTTGCAGTTCAGGCATGCTTCATCCCTAACTGGCTCATTCCAAAGTAACGTTTGTGACCGAAAAATTGAGAAATTTCACTTTTAAATGGCCACAGAACCTAGCAAAAACATTATATAAAACGAGTTTGTTGTTGATAATGGTGCTCACTGGTGGGGTCAAGACATGTAGATGTTTGAAATTTAAATCAATTATCAAAATCCTGAGTAAAGTCCATGTAACGTTCGGTAACGTTTGTGACCGCGCACGGAAATTATTTTTGCTCCGAATGACTTCAAAGTACAATTTCTCTGAAGTGTCCACGATTTTTTAATTGCGCCTTACACCGATTATGGGAAACATATGTACAAATATTTCATAAAAATTACAGAACATTATATCGCCAGGAATAATTTTAATGCATTGTTTTGTGTTGTAACGTTTGGTAACGTTTGTGACATTTTTGAAACAAAACATGTGCTCATTCATGCACGGATAGACAAACTTTACAATTTCTGATTGGAAAATACTTCTTACGTACCAAGTAACAAATGTATGACTGAAAAACATGCTTATGTGGTCAAATAAAAAAGCTGATTTTTTGCTTGAAATAAAAAAAGGTTCAGTGTCCACTGGAATGAGCCAACTGCTCACACCGTTTCCTGTATAAACAATTCCATAGGAAGCAATGCATGATGGGAAACAAACGGTACCTTCTTTTCTCTTGTACTTACCTTTCTCATGACAGATAGTATGTATTTCTTCAGGCGTCTTGTCTCCCCACCAGGTAATAGCCACATGAAGTGAGTAATCACAGCAAACGTTGGGGTCTGCTCGCCCACGCCACACCTCGTACCCGTCCAGTAGAGATTGACCCCTTGCAGGGACACAATGGTCAACTGGGAATAACACAAAACTTATAAGCTGTAAAAGTTATAAATAACCGAGAGTGTTTCATGGTAGAAATCAATCTATCAATTGTATGGTACAGGCGCTAGAAGAAGAACTTATAAAACATCTAAAACATCCTGAAATTTACTGAAAATAAGGACAATTGGTCATGTGAGTGCAAGAAAGTCGTATCTGCAATGGCTGCCTTAAGTTATATTTATTTAACACAGTCACTAGAATGTGAAAAATACTTCAAAATATCCTTGCCATACGTCAGTGGCAAGGATAAAACTGACCCGAGACTGAAGATACAGTGTGCAATCTAAATTAATGACAAATGACAGCTATTGCAGATATGACTTTCATGCACTCAAGTGACAAATTCTGTTATACTTTGTAGAAAACAAATTTTCTAAATACAGGGAATTCCTTGAAAATTCTCATACCTGCAGGGTATGGAACTTAAAATGTGATATGCCCTCTTACGTCAAGTTCTGGCAATTTCCCTCTCCCATCTTTAACATGTATGATAATAACATATTAATTTTGTGGTGGTATCTGTTTGAAAGTAGCATCGGCATTACCATTATGAACATTCTCAGATGTTTTGCTATAAACTACATTTTTGTAGTCTGTTTCAATTCAAGCAAGGTAATGAAGCACCCTGTGGGAAATCCAAGCAACCATGACAGCACAAGGAAAAAGAAATCACCTCACTGCATGGGGCAATGTTTGGCAAAGGTTATTTACTGTTTCTTGACAATCATTTTGAGCAATGTCTACCTTTCTCACATAGTAAATTGTTAGTCATAGCAGGGCTTGAAATAATGATGACCTACTGTTTGAAAAAGTCCTGCGCTGTATTAATTCAAACAAGCTCTCTATCAATGGAACAGATTTTGATCTGTATTCAAAACTATGCTGCCATTTTAACTGCCAAGGAGAGAAATATGTGATTGTTGACCATGACGGTGCATTTATACAAATGTAATGCACCTTAAAACAGTTATGTTCAAGAACTAAATTACTGACAAACTGATCTCCTTGATGGTGGTTTACATAGGGCAGTATAAGATGATTGGAATATCCAAATCTGTGATTGTTGGATACCAAGGGTTATTAAACGTCTTCTCATAAACATACTGTAACAGCTCGGTGAATATGGACTGACCAATGGAATATTCACCAAGGTCGTTGCATGGTAAATTTTAAGGATTCTGAAGGGCACCCCATTTCAAGGCAATTTTGACACTGTTTTAGAAGGCAATTACATGTTAAAGAATAGCATTAGGCATTGCTAAGTAATAGGGCATCAAGGCAACTGGTAGGGGCACCGACGGCAAATGCCTTCGGTTCCTTCGGTTAAAATTTACCTTGGTCGTTGTACCTCTGCATATACTTGTTAGTACAATTCTGAATTTCCTTCTCAATCAAGCTGTAGTTTGGGTATGAAAAAGTTCATGTAAGATTTGTTTATTCTGACATCAAGCTTGGATTATCCCCCTTTTCAAGGTCCTTTTCATTCTGACTTCGACACACTAATAATTTGTCAATAGCATGATTTGTATTAGGAGTTTTATCATCGAATGCTATGGCCATAATAGATTCTGTCAGTGAGTGATGTAAAGCTGTGGAAGCAATGTTTATGGAATTTTGGAAAGTACTTGATATACACTCTTGCAGAATACTTACTGATCATAGTAGTGCCTCCTGCGACTGCTGCCCTTGTACCATGGTAGAAATCATCAATGGTGACCGTACCCATGGTAGGGAACTCAAGATGTGTGTGGGTATCAATACCCCCAGGCATGACAAGCTTCCCCGACGCAACTAGGGTTGATGGAATACTTACTAATCATAGTAGTGCCTCCTGCGACTGCTGCCCTTGTGCCATGGTAGAAATCATCAATGGTGACCGTCCCCATGGTAGGGAACTCAAGATGTGTGTGGGTATCAATACCCCCTGGCATGACAAGCTTCCCCGATGCATCAAGGGTTGTAGCTCCATCTGGAACCTTGATATCCTTACCAACTTGCCTATTTGAAATAACAGAAATAAGTTTTTATACCGGGGGTACCTCTGCAAATGTGCCGCAATTCACAGTTAAAATTTGTAATTCAGTCAGTTGAATTAGTATAGTACCAGTCGATAGTAATTTACTTTATTAACTTAAGACCTACTATTTGCTAGATCTTGCCAATCTTTAACTTATACCCTTACTATATTTCAAATTTAAGTGTTTAGAAACCTAACACATGTTTAAGCCAATTCATGTACACCTTGAGCAGGTGACATATCACACAAAAGCATTAAAAGTATATGATTCATTTTTACTGGAAATATAGAACATCAAGACATTTTTTAGAAGTTGTCAAAATGCAAAGAAATACAGAAAAGAGAGACAGAAATTTGTTTAAATTATATCTTTCTTTCAAACTAGTAGTATAGATTTTAAAATGGTATCTATGTGTGATATAATGATTTATTTGATTCAATTTTGAAAAGGCCAAGATAAGGTCAAGAAAAAAAAGTCTCAAGATCTTGCACGCATAGGGTAAAAAAATACACATTTTACTGCATTTCTTTTCTTGTTTTAGGTTTTCTAGAGATTTTTACATATTAATTGAGAGAGAAACAATGAAAAAAAAAATGCTATTTAAAAATATTTCAACTAAAAAAAGGCATAGCTTTAAGGGTTTTGGGCCCTAGGTACCTGAAACAATTTTTTTTTTCTTTTTTGCCTAAGATTCTTTCAGAAAATTAGCCTTGGAAGAACATATGTTTGGAAGGTCAACTTTGCAGGGAAGTGCAATTATTCACAGTTAATTGATTGCATGCTGCTATTATACACCAATATCTTTGAAATTGATTTGCAGCTAACTTTTGTTGCAATATATTCGGTGGACTGCTTTGGACTACGATCCCAAAATGAAGAATGGAGAAAGAAAGTGTGACATATTATATATCATTCAAAAGCTGAGATTATAAAGAATTAAAATATGTCATAAACTCAATTTTGAAATTTGTGACTTATCTCTCATTTTGCCAGAGCACGCCTCATATTAAAATTATTTGAAAAGATAACAATTAATTAATATCGTGGCATCATTTCCTGCACAGGAAAAGGGTAAGGACAGAGGAAGGTAATACTAGTATACAGCTTGTACAACTGCAAGCCATAGTCATAATAATTGTTAGGCCTATAATTCAAATATTTTCTTACGTTATCTTGCCATCTTCAACAAGGACATCAGCTCGGAAGCTCCGGTCTGCATTGACCACATTACCACCCTGGATAAACAAGACCTGAAAAAGAATCACATTGGAGAATTATAATGGTAACTGTATCATTAGAAGATTTCCTGTTTCAGGTAATTAAACTGAACCTTGCTGGCAATAAGCATTCTCTGGTCTTAATGTTATGGTCACATAAGCCGACAAAGTCGAAACGCCACAAAGCCGGTATTAAACCGGTGAATGCTTGCGATTCCTGGTCGGTCACCGGTCAGACGCCAGTGGTTATGGGGCCATAACTGCATGAAGTCATCGTATACAAGTCGCAAGGCTTTAACTCAGAATTAAATTCTTGCGGCATGCTTCCTTCATGAGCTTCTCCACAGCTCATGGACACTGCCTGGACACCATCCGGACACCAGTCGGTCACCAGCTGGTGTCCTATTGATGTCCGCTAAATTCTACCCGGTATGACGTTGTAAACACATCGTAGCTTCACTGCAAGTTTATGTGACCAAGGTATACAGTCCTTAGATTTAAAAAATCCCAGGAGCTTGATGAATTACTCTCCTGATGGCACCGAGGAGCTCAATTTGACTCTTGAGCACCTAAAATTGTTCTCCTGGGCAATTCGAGGAGCTCAATTCAATGTTATTATTAAAATGCGGATTTCAGACAACACATGCTCGTCCCATATAAAGCCATTGGACCTTATTATCATATTAAACGGAGCCCCAGACTGAACCGCAAGCAGTACTGCACATGTACAGTACATTACAGGCATCCCCCTAATGTTATTCACAAAGTCAAAACCATGTGCTCGTGCTTCCCCCACTGCCCGTTCCTGGATATTGCTATTACATATTAATGCAGGCGATCCGATTTGTCTTTAGGTATGTTGGTTTAGATGGACGGATATTTGTGTCAATATGTTGACCATTTATGAAAATGTTTTGAAAATAAATACGAAATATTCATTCTCTGTGTTTGACTCGTGATTTATATTAATCTTGCTGAAGTAGATATAGCATTTTCCTACTATGTTTTTTTCAACAATGATGGCATTTACACATTATCACGGTCACATGAACCCCCTAGACATTAAGGCCAAATTAAACAGGGTTGGCTTTTAGCCGGCTAAAACTAGTTTTTGCCGGAAACGGTTAAAACCTGGTTAAAACCGGCAAAAACTGGTTTTAACCGGCAAAAACTAGCAAAATTTCATTGACCATTATTCAAATCCGATTTTCACATGATCATTTAGCATTGACTTCAGAAATAATATTACTACAGTATATATATCAATTCCATCCATGTATAAATGTATCAAAAACAAAAGGCATTAACAAACATTCAGAATAAACCTTAAAAAACAAAATAATCAAACCAGATTTACTGAGCTGCATTTTATACTTAAGTATCACATTCAAAGTGCGTTGTACTGGTATTAGCAGATAGATCATGTTGCATACTTGCAAGTTATAAGTTATAAAAATGATTTTAACTGGTTTGTGAAATAGTGTCCGAGAGCTTCCAAAATTTGTTGCAGTACTAACACCATTGATTGCAACAAGAAGTGTCAGGAGATCATAGGATACTGTAAGAGAAAAAATGTCAACTGAAATAAAGTGTACAACTTCTGATTTTGATATTAGAAACAGTTCTAATCAAATATAACACATAGGACAAATAAGCATCAAACAAGCATCATATGGACTGTCGATATGCAGTTTGTTAACATCTTTATTGTACCCTTGTGGTATGACACAGCTGGCAAAAGAACTTTTCAGTATCTATGGAATAATCTTCCTGTTATCCGTACACAATTTTTGAACATGAGTTTGAATGAGTTTTTAATTTAAACTTAAATCAGGTTTAAAAACCAGATTTATGTTTAAATTCCAATAATTGATAGTCCTTGTATAATTCTTTGTACTAGTAAGTACACATTTTCATATTCTCATTATGCATACAAATTATAAATATTGAGACCAGTAGTTAAGTATTGAAAGAGTTTTATCCAGGATAAAGAAAGATTAACTAAACCCATCAACATGCTTTTTCATAGAGTATGTATGTTTTATGCCATATTTTATTTTATAGTTTTTTGTAACCTTAACAAATGTTACGCAAACGTCCAAGTGTATAGTATGAAAAATGTTCATGGTACTGTATGTTTCGTTATCATTCAGTAGATACAAATACTGTAATATCATTGGTCAATTGTCATTTTCAAGCAATGAAAGATATTTTCGTATTACTCTGTTAAATTTGCCAGAAGGGTAATACGAAATTTTCGTATTACACAGCTCTGTTACAATAATTAATTTGCGCGCACCGTTAAATAACTACGCAATACGAACTATGCGTATGTTATGTTGTCTGTGTAAGAGATGGATCAAAATACCGGTGCTCCAGTGAAATCGGAAATTTACTACGGTAAGTTGAAAATGGAGTCGATTGTCAACAAACAAATGAGCCCGAAACACCGGGGTTTTTGAACTGTATTCTCGTGAAGAAATGCAGAGATAGAAGCAGGAATCTGTTCCAATAAATACCAAAGTTAATGCTCTAATAAGAAAGCAATCCGTGCGTTTCTTGAATATTTGCATGAAATGTGACGATGGCCAAGCCCAATTTCAGTATCCGAAATTTACACTCGAAGGAGTTTCAGTGCCAGAAACATCAAGTAAGCAAGTAATATTTTTATTTTTTTGTTTCTACTCATGTGAACTGAATGATAAATTCGTTATCCCCTGTTTGTTCTTATGCAATACAAAAAATATTAATGGTTTGGGTTTGTATCACACTCGGCTTTCAGCCTCGTGTGATACGAACCCAAACCATTAATATTTTCTTGTATTGCATGAACAAACAGGGGATAACTAATAGTATTAAAACATAAAAGGCAAGATTTTCTTGTGTTTCAGTGTTTTACTAAACAATTGCAACAAATTTGTAGAGTTTTATTTACTTCTTTTTCACATTTTTAGGTTTTTGCCAGTTTTTGCCAAAAAGGGTGGCAAAAACCTCCCGGTTTTAACCAGGTTTAAACCGGTTTTTACCAGGCGTTTAAACCGCCCCGGTTTTTACCTGCCAACGTTGAAATTAAAGCATCTAAAGTACCCAATTTGGGTGCATTTTCCACTATTTTCAAAATATTTTCTCAAAAAACACCCAATCTGAGCAAAATTGGGTGCTTTCCCGACCCTAATATTTTTTTTTTAAATTTTTGAATAGGGTCGGTCGCTGAGGGCAACATAACAATTTATTTTTTTTGGCCTAATGGAACATTCAAGATTATTTAGAAAATGAAGGTGCCATGATGAAAATTACAACACTAAACTTTCAAGATTGTTTATTTCCATATAAAAACAATACAGCAAAACAAAATAAAAAACATATGGAGGAGAGGGCTAGAAGGCCAATAAGGCCTGATAAATTGCCAACCCCTTATAACAAAGTATTATATAAACACACAAAAAATATCATAACAAAATAGGAATAGCCTAGAAGGTATACAACAAAGACACAACAAAGATCCCACAAGGTTCGATCTTGGGACCACTTTTATTCATTATGTATATAAATGATCTACCACTATGTATTAATAAAATGAACACCAGTATGTACGCTGATGATACTGCATTGTATGTGAAAAGCAGCAACATTGATGAATTAACAAAATTGTTAATGAAGATCTTGTAAATTTAAATGATTGGCTTATTCGCAACAAATTGAGTTTAAACATATCAAAAACAGAATTCATGATTATAGGTTCCAGACAACGTCTTGCCTACATTAAAGATCGTAGAATTCCTATACATATAAATGGTGTTGATATAAAGAGAGTAAATTATTGTAAGCACCTTGGAATAATAGTTGATGAAAGTTTGTCTTGGCATGATCAATTGAATAATATCAAGAAAAAAATTCTCCCTGGCTTGTATATGTTAAGAAAATGTAAAGGTTTACTACCTAGCTACAAAAACACTATCTCTTGTTTTTAAAAGCATTGTATCTCCACATATGGATTATTGTGATATTATATGGTCTACGTGTAATGAAAATGATTTAGGGCTCATTCTCCGATAAACCGTGCAACTTTGGTTAGAGAAATGATGAAATTTCGACTACTAACAACTCATGACAAACATACAAAATCATAAACTCTTATGGCTTCTGAAGAAGAAAAAGTGCATGGGATATGTTTTAAAAATACTTGATTTTTAACCATTGTATTCCC
>JXSR01S052369.1:18990-29669 GCA_000969725.1 Ophiothrix spiculata
CGTCTGCAGCACTGTTGAGCTGCGCTGCTTTGGATCAGTTGAGCCCATGGGAAGAGATATCAAAGGTACTAATTCTAGTGTTGGGAAAACATTAGTGTTCCTTATCAAACAACTGGAAATACTGCATAACACAGATAACACAACCATTGTTTTTTAACTTTATCAATTGTTTTAATAGATTCTCTAAATCTAACAACAAATTGTATTTTTCCCTTAGATACAGAGGGGAGATACCAGATTCTACACCAGCCTGTGTAATAGCGTTGTCAGCCATTGAGGTCAAATTTGGGTATTAAGGTCCACACAGTTCCAACCAGGCTCTTGAGATAAACAAACCGCACAATAATACTTTGCACAAATGTCCTACTGCAATGTATGCAAAGTGTGTGTGTATGTTTTCAATTTTCTCACATAGCGACAAGAAGGCATGAATCATCAGCAAAAGCCTAAATACCCCAATTTGATCCGATGCCAAAATACAAACGGTGGCAAGTCTATATATCTCCTCTCTAAATCTATGATTTTTCCTCTCTATCTAGTGTCAGCAGGAACGCCACCACTGAATCCATCTGTGGCATGCAATAATTCGACAAAAACACCATCCAATCTCAATCTCATGTCGCGATCAACTAACTTAGGTAACAGCAGTGTTGCTGGTTTGTTTACAGCTTCATTTGTTGTTTCCACTGACCACAGTTCTTATAGAATTGAGACTTCATTTGTGTCCGTCCAGCCCGTATGAGCAGTAAATGCAAGAAACTTCATTTTGCGCTACAGGTGAAAATACATGTCAAGGTCGTAATTTGCCAAAATTGTTTTTTGACAGATTCACAATCCTAGTGCTTACTACAAAATACCAGCAAAGTTTCATTTCAAGAAAAAGATTGGAAATGTGAAATAAAATCTGCATATTTTTAAGACGATCAACAGCAAATAAAGGGCTTACTGATCTTTGAACGTATTCATAATCTCAGTTAAATACGTTTTACTCTCTGACAACCTTTGACGGACCACAACTTGACTTCTGGAAGTCGTATGAAGTTCATTAAGGTGTCATTTTAATCCTGAAAGCATGGTCTTTGCAAATAATTAAAAAAGTGAAAATTACAAGAGGTGGGGCATTTACTGCTGTTTTGGGATGGACGGTCACATTGTGTTGGATATTGTTATGATAGTATAACAGACAAAGAATGCCTTAACCTTACCTGAACATGTCAGGGAATTGATAAACATATTTTTTTCCATAGTTCGTTGAAGGATGTTGTTCCCCTTGATTTGAACCCTAGATCTGTCACCAACCATTTGGAGTAAACCCTCAACCATAGCATGTACATAGGACTATGCCACTACAATTTCCTATCTGTATTAAAACATTGATTATAATTTTGACAGTTTAGTTCAGGTAATGTTAAGCCAAGACTTTGGATTAAGGCATCTATACATAGATTGACAATTCTCATGGATTTGGTAGGAAATTAACAATCGTCACATTTGCCGGGCACAGCTTGTAGACTTAATATTTGTAATTATAGCAAGCAACACGCCCTGCCCTGTAAAGGTTATTTTGTGATATTAAATTAAAATGTTTCCATACATTGTGAAGTCTCAATTCGTCTTTTTGAGTTCATTTCACCTGGTTTATTTCCAGTCTTGTCTGAAGTTCTTTACACCTAATCCTAGAGTCTTACAGGTTTTCAAACTTACATTTGTCGTATTTTAACCCAGTCTCATTAAATTCAGATAATTTCTCATAATGAAAGTTCCTTTAAGTTAATGATCTTTTTCCTTCAAGACAGAAAGAAAATATATACATACAACAGATAATAGAAGTTTATTCTTAAAGGAAACCTCTTCTAGATTGTAGTCCATCTGATAGAATTGTGTTAGAAGTTCTAAGCAGGGCCGTACGAAGCAGGGTGGCAGGGGGAGTGCCCCCCCCCCCTGGCTTGAAAAAGCTGGACGCTGACGGGACAAATATTAAAATATCGGGACGATATTTTACCACTTTTACTGTCCCGAAATTACTGCCCCGATAATTTTTAGTCAAAATAAGCCAATTTTAGCACAAATATCAAGGTTTTATATCAATTTTTGGGTAAAAATAGCAAAATTTTCATGCGCTACGTGCGCTTTACAAACAAATTGACGGTTTATACATCGGGATGAAACATGAATTTCGGGACGGTACATGTGTTTGCCCCCCTTGGCTTACATGCCTTCGTACGGCCCTGGTTCTAAGCGAATATGCAATTTACTATTTTAAATGGTTTTTGTCTGTTTTTAAGAGGTTTTTTTTGGGGGGGTAGGTTATCTAGTTAAACCACAGATCTAGAGAGAGGGAGAGAAGGGAGCTTATTTCATGACATTAAAAGATTTAGTGGTTTTCCTGGTGGTGAACTTTTACAGAGATGCATTCCATTGCAAACTAATGGAAAATGTACAAAATACGCCAAAATAATACTTTAATGGTCAAAGTAAACAAAAACTCCAGGGGTTGCATTTACAAACAGTAGGTCCCTGCACTCTGGATTTTTGCTTTCACTGTCTTTATTTTTTTGGTCTAGAGTTTTCTGTCTTTGCTTGAAACATCAACATGAATCATTGATGTTAACCAAACTTAATAACTTGTAACATGTAGATCAGTCAATCAATCAATCAATCAATGATACACAGTACGTATACTTGCATGACATGCATATCGCATTAAGGAGTCTAAACATACAGGGGACCAACAGCTTATGGTGGTATTTTTTTATGCAAATAAGGCAAAAGAATGATCTGTTACATTTTGATATGTACACTTTATATAACTGGCGAATAATGCTGATTTCTCCATCTTGTACTGCATTGCACTAATAAAATTGAGTCTGAAAACCACTTTATAATCCTACTTAAAACTTACCTGTATGTGCATGCTTTATATAAACAGAAATGAGACTCATGATTCATTACCTAGTAACAAAACAAACATTCACCATGTTGTCCCCTGTTTTGGATGTGAGAAGTATCCCAGGAAAAAGAAAAAAAAAAAACCAGTCATTTGATGTAATTATGTTAAGTTATCCACCCATGTTATTTTCATAATTTTACTTTCTATTTTTCGAAGAATCTATCCCAACAACTGTTGTGTGAATTAGAACAAGTGTCGCTATAATCCGTACAACAGTTGTGTGGATTAGGGTGAGTCACTTTAATTCGGACAACTATGGAAATTATTTTTGAACGGCAGCAATGGCTTACAGGTGCGAGCCAGTTTGGACCAAATTTAAATGAATTTGAAGATTTTTTTAGTTTTAGTCTTCTATTTACTGGACGATGTAATTTGACTTTTATTTCATAGGCCTACACATTTCAAAAGGAAACAAGTTTGGTAATTTGACTCTTATTTTATAGGCCTACACATTTCAAAAGGAAACAAGTTTGGCCTGTACCAGAAGTTGCGGTCTTTGTTTCTTAAAAACTGTGGTTGTGTATGACAAGCAGACCTTTTTCTAGCCTAAAAAGCTAGCATATCTCAGTTAATTTATATATAATTGATGTCCATATCGCTAAATATAAACCAAGTATATATCATTTAGACCTTGATCTCTATGGTATGTTGTTCATACTTGATACTGACTGAATTACCTTCTTCATCAACACTATTTTTTACTTAAATCTGATTTTCCCCTGTCAGTACAACACCTTTTAAATGTGTGCCCAGTTTTCTTATTTTGTACTTCAATTAATTGTTCAGTGTGTCCATAACTTTTTTTTGTGAAAGCATGCCAATATAATACCAATGTTTTAAAGGCATGAACAAAGACTTTTTGTAATTATTTTAATCTGCAAAAAAACAACCATGAACATTCCTTAATGTATTTGCATGAATATAAATATAATACTCCTCTTAACCCTGTTTGTAAAAACCAGATTTCCAATTCTTCAGAATACTTTACATAAGATATGCCCTAAACGTTAAGTTTCTTTAAATGCATACATCTTTAAAGCATGCAACCATTTTAGACCAAAAATGTAACCTTGGGGAACACCACACACTCTTAACTGTTAGATTTATTAAATTGTCAGATTCATGTCAAGGGTGCCTGCCTCCCAGGCTCATATATTTTGCCTTTCTTTTTCAGTTAAATTTTCTTGTCATTTATTTTCCGTGAGATGGATCAAGTAACATTTGGAAAAGTACTTTTCTCATGGTGTACCAAACCTTGAAAGTGGTGATTTGAAAACAGTTGTGAACAGAGCGCATGTATACCTGCATGTAATTTGAATCGGGTCAAAGGGTTAATATAACTAAATCCATAATTTTCCATTCTTTTATCTTTGTCATGCCCTGCAATGTGTGGATATTACATTTTATAGCACTTCCAACATCTGCAACAGGTAAAGCTAGCACCATTCCATTAAATAATGTGCTTGATTTTAATGAAGATCATAGATGTAAAGCAGAGATCCTGGACTTTGTATACCGGCCCACTAGATTTCCAGGGGGAGCAGGAAGTTTGGTTTGGGGTTGATATTTTTTTTCGCGCCTATTTCGGGAGCGATTTTTTTCCCAGGAAATTACTGTTTTTCTGCCTATTCCATGTTCAGGGGGAGGGGGAATTTTTTTTCAAAAAACTTCCTGCTCCCCTTTGGAAATCTAATGGTGTGCCCCTAAAGGCGTCATCAGCCATGAGCTCAAATCAGCGATATTCAACCAAGGATGTTCAGCTTCACTTGGGTTCCCATCAAATCAACTCTTGGTGCTGAGTTTCGGTTGCACGTAGAGACAAATCGCGTAAATAAAAATTTAGGTTAATGATATGCAGGTCCTGTGTGTATATGTGTGTTTACAATATCTGCGCTTCATGATTAAAACCTGAATACCCCCAATTTGATTTCTGTGCTTGAATAAAAATGGCGGCGAGTCCAGGATCTTCGCTCTAAGCTAATGATAAAGATCTATTCGATTTTATTCTTTGTTCAAAAGAAAATTCTGTACATAAAGCTAGCTATCCTCCATTTGACAAAGCAATTTACATATGTGAATATAGTTGATTCATTCTATTCGCTTCATATTGTGGTTTCAATGTCGATAGCCGCCAAGTTTTTGGCTCAAGCTACGCTGTGTTCCCAAGGGGGGGAGGGGTGCTCAAAGAAAGAAGTGGTACGCATGCTCATCAGAAAAAACATCGTCGGATTTTGGCTCATTGGCGTCGTTGACGTCTTTAGAAAAAGGGGTACCTTTTTAGGGTAACTTTCGACTATCTTTTTACAAAATATTCCAATTTGAAGGTCACTTTTTCGCCAGCTATTCTAAAATTCCAAGAAATACTACAGAAAAGGCTTCCAATGTATTATATTCATGTGTTTTATGACAGAAAATAGTGCATTACGCCGTTGAGGGTCCATTTCAGTGTGTTACGCTGTTTATGGGTCAAATGTCCATTACGACATTAGGGGTCAACTTTAGTGTATTACAACATTTTGGGGTATGTTTTTGAATATTTTATGACATAAAGGGTTGGAATTTGATCTACATGATTACGACGTTTAGGGTCCGATTTTGAGGTGCTCTGATGAGCATGCATACCATTTTTTTCTTTGAGTGCCCCAGACTGTGTTGTGAACGACAATCAAACTGATCACCATGCAAACAAACAACTGTGAAGGCAAGCATGAGCCGAGGCGCAACATATTTTTTACGACGGAGAATTGATTGACATGATAAAAGAAGTATTGATTTTATCTGGCTCATGCAAGATCAACACTAGTATTTGTTTGAACCATGTTTTCTTTTTTTGTACAAACAAGTATCCATTTCTGAGTTGATCTTCATTGAATAGAGTTTAAGATAATATGCGTACCTTGTGTAAACCCCGGTCTAAATTTCAGGTTTGCTTTTAGATTAGCTTTGTCACTCCGTACTGGACAGTGGGGTAATGGTTCTCATTATTATGAGTAAAAGCATGCAGATCATATAATCCAGGAAGTGACCCCTTCACAGTAACTTACCTATTCATAAATTATCACTTATTTTAAATAACACTTCAAGGATAAATATCTTAAAATAGTTATAAATTTGGCTTCCTCATGCGGTCAATCTTTTAAAATGAATAACGAGCTTTTCTTAAAGATTACCATCAAAATGCTGTGAAATGTATCGCACATTTTACAAAATTTATGATGACTCTGCTTAATAGTTTTACAGAACTGTTTCGTGAAGGTCACAGTCCTGACTGAAACTTGATACCTTGAAGTTCAGGTGAAGCAAAGTCATCTAGAAGTTGATCTTGTTGTCATTTGCACAGATCCGCCATTTGCAAAGAGAGCCATGATCGTAAGGTCAAAATTGTTTGGCCCATACGCAGCTAGACGAAACATCAATACTTACCCACAATAGGTCCCACAATTTCAACGCATTCAATGCGAGCGGCACGGATACGTTAATGCATCAAATCCACTCCAGACTGAGGCTCGAGCTGCAAATCTTGGTCTGTGCATAGAGTCAATAAGCTCCCTCTTTGGTTAAGCACTTTTCCATATGGATGATTTTAACTAATGTTATCACAAATTGCAGGTCTTATTTTAAAAATTAGCTGTATACTACCAAGTTTTTTTCTTGAATGGTTGTTGTTATATTAGAGAGTGCATGTTAGTATTCTTCTTTGACACTTTTGTTTTTATGTCTAGGCCCTTGGTCTGGGCACATAAGCTGAGTCTATCCAAAACCAAACTCCAAAATATTGTGGCCAGACTTGTCAGTATTTTAGGTGGTCAGGCATGGACTATTTTAGGCAATTACTTTGCATGCATCAACAAAAGTACCTAAGTCTTCAATAATACTAGGTTCCCATGGAGTGCAATCCTTAAGGACATGGATGGCTTAGTGGTATAAGTCCTAGACTCTTAATCATCGGGCATGGGCATTGAGTTGTGTGGGTTTGAATCCAGTGAGTTGCATCTGTAATGTCCTTGAGCAAGATACTTATCCTCATGTGTACCTCTCCACCCAGGTGTCAAATAGGTCTTCAATGCTTGGAAGATAAGACATCCACAGGCAAGGAATTGTGGCAATCCTCTCGCCCTAAATGTTACAAATTATGGAATCTTGCCCAACACTTCGAAAGAGAGATGGGTACTCCGACTGGTGCAATATAGACTCCTTTACCTTTACCTCTTACCAAACTATTGTGAATGTCACAATTTGCTTTTTGTAACTGTTAGTGCAATTTTTGTTTAAATCTACAAAATTTACAATTTAAACTGTGATGTAAAAGCATAGCAGTCCTAGTCTTTTGAGGCATGCGAATGCAAAACGTACCATCACGCACATAAAATGATGCTGAGGTTGTGATTTTTAGCACATCTTAATCTGAACAAAAATTATGTATAATAAAATACTTAGACCATAGCACATCATATCCGAGAAGTGAGCGCTATTTGTAGAATGTCACTGTCGGGTATTTTCAAAGCAAAGCACAAGGCCTGACTTGCATAAATGAAGCTAGGTAGGAATACAAAAAGAAGTTTCAAGGAATAGCATTAATTATAAAACAGTCTTCGTGTGTCGGGTTTCATGTTAGCGCATAGTCTACCCTATATGCCTTAGTGTTTCCTGTAGTGTTTAGGTTCTGTTCCTTGCCTGTCTGAATGCTGTTTATACATATGTATGTGTGCATCTTGGTAAAGGGCATTGAACAAGTTCGACATTATCCCAAACTTTGTTCCAAACATTTTGAGACAAGCAAAATATGTAATTTGATGGAATCTTTCAACGACGTCAGATTTATTTTATGATTCTGTAGCATGATGTAGCTAATGTGTTGATCTATGGTGCAAGGTACTTCACGACACAAATAGTTTACAAGTGTTCCGGTAGTAATAACGTCGTATATGTTGGTTTAAAAATAGAAGGCTTTTTTATTTTTTTGTTTCAAGAGCAAAAAATTTGAAAGCTTTTAGATACTTAATTGGGCAAATTTGTTAAAAATATACCACTTCAATATCTCTTGTCTTTTTAGTCTTAAAATTTGTTATGTTTAAATACACCAGGATTACAAGATACTTTGAGGGCTACTAGAGCTATTTTAGACAATTTCTTGAAATAGATTTTAGCCCACGTGTACATAAACACACACCCCCGGCAAATTTGCTGTTCCCTCAGTGAGGTGGATTGAACAGACAAGTTGAGAGTAAAGGAAAAACATTTTAATCATTTTCGATATTCTCTGCAAATTTCAGACGGTGATTCTAGTCAAAGAGTCAAGAAAGATAGCAATGGTGAGACCACTATCATGATCAAATCACCTCATCACTATCAATTGCTGGGATCATCACTCACGAGTTCACTACTAAAGTGTTGTCATAAGCATCGCTATTAATTATTGAAGTTATCACTCAGATTTCCCTGTAGAAGTGATGTCAAAATTGAGGTTAATTTCCAGCAAGATTTTACCACATTGTTTATGACTAGTATTGAAGGTGTTTTACGTGCAGAATACTATTAAACCAGGTTTTAAAATTATACAGATGTGGGGAGAAATTGTCAAAAATTCTCACTTTCAGAGTTAATAATTCATCTAGTCTATTTATAGATTTAGGCTGCAAATTTGCATCCTAGTATCAACAAATTTATGAGTCATTGATATTACGTATGCTTGAAGTCTCATCTAGCTGTGACTTTCAAGATTTTGGGCCAAACAATCATACCAGTCATTGCTATTATAGGGTTTACAAAACAAAAAGGTCTTCTAAGTTCTATTCTGGTAGCAATTTTCATTGAGACTTTGCAGACCTGCCGACTGTCCCACATTTTGAGGGACAATCCTTCATTCTAATAATAACAAGAGTCCTGAAATCGGGAATATCCTTCATTTTGTCATTTTGCTTACTGTGTTTTGCTATGCATGCCATTATGACGTCCCTCATTCCAAAGTTGGATGCCCCACATGGTGGGATTTAGAGCCTAGAGGTTGGCACGTCTGAATTTACTTTTTCAGCAAAGAATTCCTATTTCTGAGTTATGTGTTCATTTCGCCCAAAATATATATTACAGGCATGAGAATTTTCAGTTTTTATAAGGAATTAAGTTTTTTGGTTGCCAAAATTTATGTGTTTTCATTTATTTTCAGCCTATTTTGGGGGCGTTTTTGCCTAATTTTACGCACTTTTTCAGTTTTTCTCACCACTTTCAGGTTTTTTTTTATGAAAGGCCATTCTCATGCCTGATATTACTATAGTATTATACAAGTTATGTAAGCCTTAATGCATTCACTTGCCCATTAGATAGTGTATTTGGCATACTGTCCGCATGCTTTTTAACAACACTGGTAATGCTGTGGTTGCACCCATATTTCATTATTTGTTATAACTCATCTGCATCATTTTTTCTCCATTTTTCCACATATTATTAATTGCTGCCATCTGCACTTTTAGGAGTTACCCCATCGCCAGGTTTGTCAACTTTTCATAACCATATCTTTAACGTCACATTTGGGTTTTTAAATGTGATCGGTGACCGCCAATCAGAACGATGATGCTGTAATTTTTCAATATGGCTCACTCAAAATTCCGGCTCGAAATGCATGCCGTTTGTCTTCTCTGATAGTAACATAGTTAGTTTGAAAAATAGAGAAATTAAAAGTCGAAATAGAGACACAATACTGGCCAACGTTGCATTGTTGCTGCGTAAAGTCAGACCAAATTCAACTGCATTGCGCGATGCCCATCATTGTTCATTGCTCATTATATAAAGCACATGGATATCAGCGATGTCGATGGGCATAGACTCTTATACAAATATTTACTGCTTATGAGTGTGATGGTAAAAATATACCATCCCGAATTGAAAGATTGATTGCTCCATTTAACAAGCCGATAGGCGAGTAAAATGGACAATCAATCTTTCAATTTTTACCATCACATGAATATAAGCAGTTAATATTTGTTTTATATAACTCATCTATAGATTCTAGTCATTTGATAACTCATTTAAACTATTGTACTTACCCATTATCCATGTAGCAGAAAGCAGTATGTCCCTACTGTAACACTAGTTTTCAATCCAGTAGGATAACAGTCGATATACCATCAAACGGATGAAAGTGATAGTAAAGACTATCAAACGGATGATAGTGATAGTAAAAATGACAAATAGTCCCGTGCTACAATCTTACCAATCAAATGACTAGAATCTATGGATGAGTTATATAACAATGAATATCATAAATATGGTATGTTCAGAGTTCAGTAATATCATATAAAGATGTCAAAAAAGTGTACATGTGTTTTTAAACGAAAGATGTCTGCAATCTTTACACACAGTACTATTAGTGAAATCTAAGGATTACATATTTATAGACATTGAGTGATGTCTTTTAATAAAATCACTGGACTCTGAATATACCATAACTGAAAAACAATATACCATAACTGGAAAACATTTTTTTAAGAATCTGCACAAATTTATCAGTTTGTTCATGTTCATTTCCATTTCCATGAAATAAAGACTCCCAAAAAAGTATCGCCTCGCCTCGAAAAAATGGCTCGTGCGCCAATACGGTACTCGCAAACGTCATTTGAAGATATTAGGAACAAACGCTGGAATTTCAGCTTTCATTTGACACCCTATTTCTGATAATTGACTGAGAAACATTGAAGTTATGAACATTTAAAACCCTCGAGGTCAATTTTTAAAA
>JXSR01S052369.1:33877-57426 GCA_000969725.1 Ophiothrix spiculata
CAAAAGGGATATTTGGCAAAAAAAGTTACTTGATTTGAAAGAGATCAATAATATTAACATCATATCAAAAAGTTGATTTTTTAACCATTTTGACCATGTAACTCATTTTTGACCCACCTCATGAAATGCCACCAAATGTAAAAAAGCGTTTTCACATCTTTAAGTTCACAACTATATTAAATACTACTTACAAGTAATAATTTGAAATTAAACATAATAACAAGTTTGAAGTCTTTTCTAGTATCAGAAGAAAACTTAGTGCAAAGGCTATTTTATGACACAAAATCTATGTAAGAATTTTCAAATGCGATTTTCTCGAAATGCGTCTTTTGTCATATAGAACAGTATGTGATGTGACCGACGATAATAATTTGGTATATAAATAGTTTATCCCTCAATAAAGAATTTCAGGATATTCAACATAATTTGGAAAAAAGAACAGGTACCCAGCTGCCTTCAAACATTGAGGCATTGTGTGAAATCCCCAATTCCCAATTAAATTATAACAGTTACTAATCAAATAGTTGACAATAGCATGTATTAAGATCAGGGTCAATCCAGGATGTTTTTCATTGCTCTAATATCCTTATAACTATCCTATTAATTGCCATGGATTAGTATATTTGTAGTTGAAGGCTTGAACTAAAGCTTTGTTATTTTTGGAGAATGGAGGAACAGAACTGCTGCAGGTAGTAATAACAGACAGTTGAGTGAGGCCATAGGAGTTTTAGGTGTCTGCACATATTAGTTTTATTATATACAAGTCATGCACTTAGGGTATGTGGGTTTGATCACAGGGTAACAGAGATGACACTGAGCACAAAACATGGCCCCAATTACGTAACGTGTAACGTAATATGTGGACAAAAACAAGAACACACAAAGAATGTTGCACACCTTGTACCCTATTAAGCGTAACACACACCAAGGACGATGTCAGGATTTGATATTTGAGAGGATTATTCTTTGTGTTCTCGTTAATTGGAGCCACTGATCATGTGATCAGTGAAGAAACGTTAACCAGCTACCGTTGAGAAATAGTAATCAAATGAGCTATGAAGTATATGGGGATAAAGTGTCAGGAGCCTGGTTTGATTCTTTGAACAGTTATCAGAGTCAAATTTTTGAATATCTTCTTAAAAAGTAATGATTACTCTTATTCTATCCTGAAGACTAAATTTCTCATAAAAGAATTCCCATAATGAACAAAATAACTCCTTAATTAATAAACGCCACATATCGATTTAAAGAATTCCCCCTAACGAACAAAATAATTCCTCCTGACCAGCAAAAGAACTCCCCAATTAACAAACTCCACCTAACCAATTAAAGAATTCCTGCAACGAATAAATGAATTCCTCCTAACAAGAAAAATAATTATCCATAAGAAACAAAGAATTACCTTAACGAACAAAATAATTGAAGAAGAGTACTATTATTCTCTATTGTTCCTCCTTCCCTATAATGGTGAGGTAGTACTTAATTTTAATACATCAAATTAATTCATTTTTAGGGGGTTATCCAGATGGCTTCAAGATTTTAATGAGTTAAAAAAAAAACATGTTTCTAGCAATACCTAAAAGTAGTATCAACACAATCCCAGAGAAGCACAACTATTGGAAAATTGATATTCTGTTTCTGAATGCTGGATAATGTTTGGAAGAAACATTTGCCAAATTGGGAATTTTTTGATTAAATTACAGTTGGTTATAGGAATGTAACACTGGCCGAAGTCCATGTGTCCTTGTAAGGCCAAAGGAAGTATATTTTCCTTCAACTATGACTAAAATAGTCAATTAAAAATAAATATTGGACATTACTTCCTTTTGCCTGTGTAGGGCAGTATAGACTTTAAAGCAATACTATAAAGTGTTAAAAATGAAGCGCCCCCTGTCACCCATGACAATTGATTTTTTTTTAACTTATTGGGTTATATTCGGGTAGATATAAGTACCCTCCAAATTATTTGGCTTAAATATGTTTACTTTTGCTGTAATGGTCATTTGTTGAATTAATTTCAGGATCCCGAATTTAATTCCACATGTTTTAGTATAGGAAAGTATGCATGTGCTTTTTAACCATTTTTCAATGGCAAAACAAGTTTTTGACAAAATACACTTGAAACCATTTTTATATAGTCACATTGCTTCATTTAAGGCTGTTTTTACTGTAAACCATTTTTGATCAAAATCTTATAGTATTGCTTTAATTGAGTCAAGTGTTGTACATTCATAAATTCAATTCATACATTATATTGCTGAAATGATAATAATAATAATAAAAACCCAAAAGAAGTCAGTACAATAATAATAAGGACAACAAATTTGAATAGCACTTTACTTGGGTTATTGGTAATCCCAGATACAACATAACTAATCCGAACTTTTTCACCCAAAGAGAGTGCAACCAAAAATTTTAGTAAATGTGTTGCATTTTCGTCCTTAAAATAGAATAATAGGTTTAAGTGCCCCCGATTTATGTAAGCGTCAAAGTAACCTTTCACTGTTTGGCAAATGATCTGACTACTTGATACATATTTTCCTCTCCACAGATGGATCAAGTATGAAGAAGATGTGGATGTTGGTGCTGACAGATGGAGCAAACCTCACGTGTCCTCGTTACCATTACACAGTCTGTTTGAACTCAGAAGTTGTATACTAAATGGTGCAGTGTGTCTGGATATGGAAGCAGAGACATTGGAACAAATTGCAGGTATGGGAGACCTGGGGATGGGATGGGGGTGGGGGGGGTAATTGAGGAGTGAGCCTCATGTGTCCTCGTTACCATTGCACAGTCTGAGCTCAGAAGTTGTATAATAACAAACATTTTTATAGCGCTCTACAATGAACACAGCGCTTACATAAAAAACAAGAATGAATCAACTTGCATGTACAGCAGACTTCCTAAATCTGTCATACAAGTAAAGTCCCAAGTATAAAACATAATGGATACTTCATTAAATGTCCAATCCATGCTCATGTTAGAAAGTTGTATGTTTGATATTGTAGAAATTGCCTGTAATTATGAGAGATCATTGATCACAGTGTTCCTGCTAAGGTCGTATGATGTAGGAACCAGGAGTCGTGAAAATTAGCGCAACAGGTTTCTGAAAATGTGTGACAAAGATGCTTTTCCTTACTTTATTTATCCAAATTTACCAAAAATGCACCCAATTTCATAAAGTCTGGGACAAAAACCACCCCATCGCATACCAAAAGAGGTGAAAACACACCCCACAAGGCTGGTACATATATGTAAACCATGTCAATTAAAGTACCCTTTCCCCTCCCTTGGGACTTTATTTTAGGTACTGCACCTTACAATCAACAACTATAGATAACACATTTTTGAAATACTGATTTTTTTCCACTCAGGTTTGGTGCTAGATAAATTAATTGCAACTAATCAGATGGAGGAGGAGAAAAGAGAGCAGGTCAGAGACGCCTTACTAAGAAGACATCGCCACCAAAGTCAGAAAAAACCCAGAGAGCACAAACTCAGCAAAACAGGAAGCATCCTACCGTCTATACGATCTTTGACAGACATTGGCCGGTCACTGTCTGGCACACATAGGCACAAAAGTATGGAACAAGGTGAGGCTAACAAAATGATGGGATTGGATCATGGGATTTGAAAGGGGGAAATGGTGCTCACCACCATAGTGTTGTTTTACAGGAAAATCAGATATTGTATCTCCGGCTCTATTTATAAGTTGGCGGATATTTCCATACGTGATCCAAATGAATTCTGTTTCCATTTTTAAAATTATCTGGATTTGATCAATCTTCCATGCATATTATTCTTACTATTTGCGTCACTTGTGGTTGTCTAAGTACGTCGTTTTTCTGATGCATCATTCCCAATTGCCATCATCCAGAACCCACACACTGCTGATATTGTATTAAATTGTCTTTCTTTAAGTTAAAGGGGCATTGGACAAAATTTCGAGATTTTATTTGTGGTTGATTTCCACTTCATATGCTAGAAAATAACAGTCAATTACTAAATATTGGAAAAAATATTGTTGAAAACATTCAGAAAAGTCAAAAAATTTAATTTTATTTTGTTTGTTGATCTTGGGTATGAGGCTATTCTCTAAATGTATTAATTGATGGTATATATGAAGAAAGAACCAAATATTTGTTTGTAAAACATTCCTTTCACACCATAGATTGCTGCAGATGAATCATAAGAAGTTTGTGCATTTATATCTCCTGAAAAGACCAATTTTAAATTCAGTTATAGAGGGCAGTATTTATCGTTGTCGACAACGATAATTAGAAATAAAAGAATATCTAAATATTTTGATATGAAGGGTTTGAATTTGTCTATGAAACTTTGCATACTGTCGTTATTACTGCTAATACTTCAAATGAAGCAAAAATCTCAAAATGCATGGAGAAAAGTTTGGGGATGATGCTGAACTTGTCCAATGCCCCTTTAAAGATTAGTCTGTGTTAAAAGTCAATGCACAGTAAATCAGCAATTCAAAACCAAACATATATTGCTTTTTTTTATTGAACTACTAGAATTATTCTTATTTTCTGTTTATATAGCACACCATTTGTTTTAAAGAAATTTATTTTGGAATCGTCCTGAATCGTAATACTAAATACCAAATATGTATGGAAAGATAGACTGTACCAACATTTTGGGATCTGAAAAATATGCATTTTAAAGCTACATACAATTTTTTTAAATGACATATTACATAGAATTCAATGGACAATTGATTACAGGGCCCAAAGGTTTTTGGGGCAGGCAGGTAATTTTGGCCAATCTACAACCCTCTCTTATTAACAATTTTAAGACCTATTTTTGCCTCTTACAAGAAAACACAATTGTGATGGCTCACCCAAAAGGGGTGGGACTTTGCAGATGATATCAATTTTTGATTTTATCATTTCATCTGTTATAGCATTTTCTAAGCTTTAAAATGACACCTTATTTGTTGAAATTGATCAAGGCAATCAAATTTTACAACAGAAAATCTGCTGGAAGTTCTTATTATTTTCTTTATTTTTTGCTGCCTATTTTTACCAGTTTCTTGAAAAGTATTCTGTTGCAAAGTCCCCTTTTTCGGGATGAGTCATCACAATTGTTATATTCATAGGATACTTCCTCTATACACAGAGCTACATTGTCATGGTTGTTTCACATGATGACTCTGGCTAGTTTATTAAATGTCCTACTGACATACCTAAGCTAAGAAACAAGGATGCATGCAGTTCATTCATAACAAGTTGATGACTGGAGAGGTCATTAATTTGACAGTATACAAGTGCAACCAGACACTTGGCTGTGGTTTATTACATGTAGGCCCTACTATTCATATATATGATGACTCACCCCGAAAAGGGGGACTTTGCGACAGAACACTTTTCGAGAAAATGGTGAAAATAGGCAGCAAAAGATAAAGAAAATAATAAAATTTCCAGCAAATTTTCTGTTGTAAAATGTGATCGCCTTAATCAATTTCAACAACTAAGGTGTCATTTTAAAGATTTGAAAATGGGGCATCATATGAAATGATAAAATCAAAATTGATATCATCTGCAAAGTCCCTTCTTTCGGGGTGAGCCATCACATTATATTGTCATGGGTGTTTCATTTTATGACTTGGGCTAGTTTATTAAATGTCCTATACTTACATACTAGGAAAACAAGGATGAGCAGTACGTTCAAAGCAAACATGTGACTTTGTCATGTGAATGCAAGAAAGTCATATCTGCAATAGCTGCCATTTGTCATTAATTTGGATTGCACACTGTAAAATTTTCAGTCTTGGGTCAGTGGCTCTTGAAATGGTTCTTCAGGTGACAGTGTCACCTGAAGAACCATTTCAAGAGCCACTGACATGACTGGGAAATTTTGAGGGATTTTTCACATTGAGCGAATAGGTGTTAAATAAATATAACTTAAGGCAGCCATTGCAGATACGACTCTCTTGCACTCACAGGACGACCTGCTGTTGGCTGCATAGGTCATAAATTCAACATACAAGTGCATCCAGACACTGGCTAGGATTTATTACATGTACTATTTATATATCAAACAATCTATTTTGTTAAAATCAGATATGATGCCTCTAGGTTGGCTGGCATCACTAGACACTTTGACCTCAATGGGAAGTTTGAATTGCCCAATGGGACATTCATGTGATCAGTTCTTGCAGACTTTGTCGGAACTTCTACAGGATTTTGTTTGGAGGGAAATGTTTGAAGGGAAATGTTTTGGCCAGAATGTGCAATAATACATTAATCAATGAATCAATCTTGTGTCAGAAAGTCTAGTGATACCGTGCATAAAAAGATGTAGTTTGAAAATCGTTTTAGAATATACAACATGGTAAAGAGGGAAGCAGTCATGTTGGGAAGTAGTCACAAGTATCCAAAACAGAGGGATCAGGAATTTTCACTACTTCCAGAAATAAACCATGTTGTATTTGTTTTACTATACCTCATAAATATTTCATTGATTTAAACACAATTTCCATTTTTCCAAATCCATTTCCAAATCCATTTTTCACCAAAAAAAAATCATTATGCAATGTGCATATTATTTCTAGGGCACAGCATGAATGGTCAATAAATAAGGGATGTTATAGCAGGGGTGCAATAGTAGGGGTGCAGTAATTTTTAAATTTTTCCCCCCACGTGTGGTCGTCGCGTGCAGTTGGGGGAAGTAGCCAAAATACTGTTATGCGTGGAAGCAGAAAATAAAGAATAGTTGCCAAATAAATATTTATGAGGCATGGTATAATACGTATCGTATTGGCTGTACAATTATGATCAGATATATTTTAAGCAGATCATATTTAGCAGCACACCTTTTTCTTTTACTTTTTATAAATGATAATATGTTTTTTTAATTGGCAAACCTGAACATAACCTTGCATAATAAGGGGCCCACCATTAGATTTCCAGGGGGGAGCAGGAAGTTGGGTTCGGGGTTGAATTTTTTTTTTCGCGTCCCGTTCAGTGGCAAATTTTTTTTCTTAGAAATTACTGTTTTTTCCCCTATTCCATGCTTCTCCCCCCTGGAAATCTAATGGTGCGCCCCTAAAAATTATGGGAAATATTGTTTAATTATGCACAATTTGAGCCTTTTCTGGGACATGGTTTATAGTTTGCTTTGCATGATTATTTGCCTTCTTTTGCCAAGGTTATACCACACCAAGTAGGAGGTCCTCGAATGCATCAGGTTGGCCGGCTGTATGCTTGTGTTATGTAGAATAGAGCTAATAGGCCAATATTTGTTTGCCATAAGGGAAAAACCAATTTTAGGATAGTCTGCCTCAGGCCTGGAAAAAATATAAATTTCTCGGTAACCAATACCTGAGATTTCCACATTTCCTGCATTAAACGGCATTGAAAGCTTACAAATTTTCCACAAGCTTCCTGAACTTCCAGGCCGCCAGGTGGCCGAGTTACACAGTTTTTCCAGCCCTGGTCTTATCTGCCTCTTAGTGACAATCAATCTCTTTGTGACAAAAAATTGTCACATTTTTGGAATTATTTCAAAAAAATGTGTGAAATTCTATGTCATTGAATAAAAAGATTAAATGCATTGGAATGTTCAATCCTAAGGCAAAGTTGTTAGAAGTTTTTCCTGAGATCTGTATACTCTGTCTAGAAGAATTTAAACACAAATGTCAAATCAAGTCAAGTTGAGTGATACTTTAATAATCAAAACAGAAATTCCAAAACATTAGAATTCTTTTAAAATACAAGAAAATACAAAGCAAAATGATATACAAAAACACAAAATTAATATAGAATTATTGTTTCAAATAACTTTTGGACACATACTGACAATATAAACGCAGCCAGTGTATTCACAACGTAAGATAAACACAGATAATTGGGAAATATGCAACGCTGTTTCTAATCATAATATGCCAAGCAAAAATTTATTGGACAACAAAAATCCAGGTTAGGGGTTCACATC
Source organism: Ophiothrix spiculata (assembly GCA_000969725.1). Taxonomy (NCBI): domain Eukaryota; kingdom Metazoa; phylum Echinodermata; class Ophiuroidea; order Amphilepidida; family Ophiotrichidae; genus Ophiothrix; species Ophiothrix spiculata. Next base: position 41,828 of record JXSR01S052369.1, read on the forward strand.
TGCAAATAATGTGGCCATTTTCTCTTGATTTTTGTTTACACTGTCCAATAGTTTTTTGTTTGGCCTATAGTAATCCATAGTAGTGCAACATAGTGTACGCCTGGAAAATGTTGTGGATCATTGTGAACTTGCTTGAAAAATGCCCTCATGTCCAAAATTTATTTCAAACAATAATAGTAAGCTGACTTATTTTGAAGTTTCCTTATGGCAAACAATTTATATGTTTTGATTGACATAATTAGATATTACTAAAATCTTGTTTTCATTTTGTCACATTTATATTTATAGGATTTCTAATACCTAGTAGATAACTGTACTTTTATATAACAATGATTTAATTAGTGCACACTAATTAAATTGTTAATCCTGATTAACAGCTGCACCAAAAGCTAAAATATCCTCTTTTTAAACAGGTCTTTGATATGAATTTTCTAACACACATGGTTGTTTTATTTTTAAATTTGATAATGATTCATATTTCAGTTAAGCTGTTTGAATCCACTCCCCAGAGGAGATTACAATGAGCCAAAAAAGATGTTAATGATTAACTAACCAGTTTTGTATTAATATGTTTGTTGTAGTGGGATGGAAATAGGGAGATTTGGATTTTTAATCACAGACAGTTCAATGATGGTAAAATTGAAGCATTGAGTTGTCTGTACATACTTTCAAACGCTTGGCGCAAGCATAGCTTGAAAATTTCAATTTCACTCTCATAGAAGCATCCATCATCAGAATCAAAAACTCACTGTTGTTCGCCAGAGACCCAAGGGAATTTTTATAGGGGAATCGGGATACGCCGTCATCTTGTGTCGCTCATGGAGCAGAGTTATTGTACATATTCAGAGTTTGGCCCAATATACAGGCAGATTACACAAATCTTCACTTGATGCATATACAGCGTATGCATTTTGTTTCACGCATAAACTGTGTCTGCGTTTCAAGTAGCGTGTATTGCGACTTCTTGCTCTGATCAAAGTATGCCAATTTTCCCGCTAATCCGTTGCGAAAGCTCTTGAAGTGTGGCACGTGGAGCCGTAAAATGCAGGAAGTACAATAACTCTCCCCTCATGAGCTACAATCCAAGAGCCGTCCCATAAGATTTACACTGCGGCGAAATCAAAATGGCGGCAAGTACTGATTCCCTTTTAAAATTACTTGCCTGAGACACTGGTCTTGATGTTGGACTTAACTTATCGTAGAATAGATAGAGTGGATATGATCTAACCATTTATGTATTAATTTGTCTTTATTGGTGTGACAGGTTGGGTGGAAAATTCTTGAATCCCGCAACTTTTTTTTTCAAGTAAAGTCAGACGTCAGCAAGAGTGCATGCTGGGAAATCAATTTGTGTTATTTTTTGTGGATTGCAGTGATTTAATTAACATGCGTCTAACAAGGATCCTGATTGTCTGGTTACAAAAATGTCAACCTGTATGGCACCCTGGTCACATAAGCCGCAAGAATGCCGCAACGCCGGTATGACATCGGTATGACACCGCTGAATGATTGCGATGCCCGGTCAGACACCGGTGGTTATGTGACCATAACTAAAGACATCGTATACAAACCGCAAGGTTTTAACTCGGAATTAAATTCTTGCGGCATGTTTCCGGCGTCTCTACGACTCATCCGGTCGGCATCTGCTGAATTGACGCCGTAAACACATTGTAACCTCGCCGCAACGTTATGTGACCAGGGTATTAGCCAATTACAGGGGTGTGAGAGTTCAGCTTTTAAGCTGATTTCGGCTTTTTTATGCCTTCAAAAGAGTCCTAATTTGAGCTTTTTCTTTCATTTTCAGCCTGTTTTTGGCATTTTGTCACTATTTTCAGCTGTTTTTATTACCTGACTCTCACACCCCTGCAATTATGATGTGGCTTTGGAATTTGCTGAAATCTGAATTCTATAGAGCTATCAGACATCAATCAACTATTCTGATTGATCGATTTACTAAAATATTAACCGTTACAACCAATTTTGAAAAACAATAAAATCTGATTTTCAAATTATTCTTTAACACTTCATATGTTTATTGTATACAACTGGATGTCGACTGTTATTTTGGTTATATGCAAATGCAAATTGTTTACATTGCTATATGCCACATATTTTAAGTTATGTATGAAAACAAATATTAACCGCTCTTAGTTTGAGCATTGGTGTAAAATGTTGACCACCAGTGATTGGTAACCTACTAATTGCTTGACAGCAAATAGGCAATTGTAGCAACGTTCGCGCTAGATCGCGTTTTCGCGTTTTTGACGCGTTTTTTATGAAAAAAAACCTTTGATTTGGAAAAAGCTGAAGTGTAAAGGGTCCAATTGCACAATGGACACAATAAAATTTACTGCAAAATGGTACATTCTGAAGTGGACTCCTTTAAAATTTGTTAAATTATAATAAACACTTAGCAGGATGGTAAAAAATCTTCTAAAAACCTTAAAATTCAAATTGGACCCCTTAAATTTGAAAAAATAGGGGGGTTAAAGGGTCCGTCGGACCCTTTGAAATTCCATCAGACCCCTTAAATTTGAAAATTGGGATGTTTAAAGGGTCCAGTGGACCCCTTAAATTATTTTCTAGTGCCAACGTTGAATTGTAGGCCCCTGGCTCCAGTCACTCAGGAGGTAGATATTTTGCGCCAATGCTCCCTTAAGCACTAAATTAAAATAGTTGTATAATGATTTGAGGCGTAACTATTGTAAAGATCATTTTTTTGATATGGGGTTTGTCGAATCATGGTAGAGTTCAATATGTTTGTTTCTGATTGTAATGTCTTTTTTATACCAATGAAGAGATAATCACTTGAAATTTATTTCAAACTTACTTTTTTCAAATCCAAATTCTTTGACAGCTGCACTAGACGAAACAGATAGCAGAAATGGTTCTGATCATAAATTAGACAAAAAGAATTCCGACCACAAATTAGACAAGAAGAACTCGGCCTCTGGCAACCAACTGACAGTAGAGGGCGGTATTGGTAAAAGCAGCACAGCATCAAGTCTACCACGAGTAGCAAGTGCCACTAGTATGAAGGTATGAAGGCTTTTATTTTCAGACAAAAACGGTGACTTTTGTCTGTCATCATCAAGTAATATATACCAGGGCCCATATTCATGAAACACCACCAACTCTAGTTGGCTGCTAACTCTTTGTCTTAGACAATAGGTTAGCAGCCAACTAGAGTTAGCAGTGTTTCATGACCCGCCCAGATTGTTAGATTATATTGTCATATATATCAAGTTTTATTTATTTAATTATTATTTCTTGACACTTGAAGATAAAAAGACGTGTCTTACTTAAATGTTGACACCAAAATAGAGGATAAAATCTATATTTAATTATTATTACTTGACACTTGAAGATAAAAAGATGTGTCTTACTTAAATGGTCACACCAAATTAGAAGATAAAATCTATGTGGGTTGATTTTTGACATGGATTTTTTCTGTTCATGCCATGTTTGACCTATTTTGGACTTAAATTTGCCCAGTGACCCAGTGTTCCTGATGTCAAATTCAATTGCTATTTAATTTATTTCCATATTTGCCAATACACAATTATACAACATTTCTGAAAATGTATATATCAGTCATACACCAAAACTTCACATGATGCATTTAATAATATTTTCCTAATAAATAGGATTTTTTTTTTAATGATAGATTCTACATTACATTAATAATATGCGATGGATCAATATGATCTATCAAGTATTGTAAAAAAATGGTAGTTCATGGGACGATAGTAATCAAGAATCATTAACAATGCACAATGGAGCTGTTTTCCTTGCTCTGTTTTCAATGAAGAAGTTAGCAGGTCCTCTCTTGTTTTCTATTATCTTTCATATTTCAGGGGTGTGAGAATCCCTCTAATAAGCCAATATGCATGTATGATTGTTCGTTTGTTTTGAAAAATTGTTCGAGATACAGTATGAATATAATTTTCATTCCATATTTTGGCATTTTGTTTGTTTGTTTGCTTTGAAAAATTGTTTGAGATAGAGTTTTATCTTTACCATCATTTCATCCCATTTTTTGCATTATATCTCTATTTCGCGATGTTTTCTCTGTTAATGACAATATAAAAGGTTTCTCACTCCCTGATTGTTTTTCATAGTTTAGTTTGTTGAGTTCGCATGTTTATTCGCTGTTCAGACTCATTCCCTACTAGATATTAGATATTCTGTTTTAAATAGCTTTAATATATTAAATCCTTCTCACTACCCATCTCATAGTTATTCTGGTTACAAGAAATTCTTACTAGTGTAGCCAATTACAATGAGGCTAATATAGAGCTGCATAATCATTTTGTGACACATTTTTTGATACAAGATGTGTGATTGGTTCAATTAATTGTAGACTCTTCATTCTGTCCAATGAACAAGTAGTTATATTGTGCCAAAAATATAGGTACTGTCCGTGCCCAATGTAAACTAAAATCCAGAATTCAGGGCCCTATTTCATGTAAATGCAAACCCTCATATGTAAAATAACCATGCACTCTGCATTTTTGTTTACACTTTTCTAGCAAATGTGCATGCAGTTATCTTAATTTGTTGATTCGATATATGAGTCTGAACAGACAGTTTCCTTCACATTTTTCATCAGATATTCTCATCTTCCTTCCTTCCTTTCCTGACTGTGATTGCAGTCATCTTTAGCATCATCATTAGGATCATCAAACAGTGATAGCTCATTACAGCCCTTAGCAGAACACATGGAAAGTTACGATACCTTTGAAATGATTGAATGGTCGCGTAGTGAAAAGATTGAACGTGCGTCGTTCCAACCTTGCAACAATCACAATTCACTACCGCAGACGTTTCCCGGCTCCAAAGATCGCCAACATTCCTTGCAGCCTTTGATGGGCTCATCATTTAGCGATGAACCTTTGCTTGTACCCTTGGAACTTAAAAAGGAAAAAGGCAATGTAATAGGCAGTTGCTGGAGGAAGTTTGTCAAGGCGTCTAAAAAGTGCAAATCGCTGACCACGGGAGGGTGCGGTTGTGTGGCCTGGCGGAGTCGCAGGGTATAAATTGAATTGCTCCTTAATGCATGACATCATTTGCTTGTGCATTGTGCAATTTTGAAGAAATGCCTTAATGTGCAATGGTGATTTCTCGTCAATTACTTTTTGCATCTAAAAAGTGCAAATCGCTGACCACGGGAGGGTGCGGTTGTGTGGCCTGGCGGAGTCGTAGGGTATACATTGAATTGCTCCTTAATGCATGACATCATTTGCTTGTGCATTTTGCAATTTTGACAAACTGCCTTCATGTGCAATGGTGACTTCTCTTCAATTACTTTTTGCAAAGTCTGGATCTGGGTAATATATACTACATTTCTAGATTAAATTGACCAAAACAGTACAGAGAACAATCAGTGGTAGAATATCCTGCTCTTCACGATACTGACTGTGATCGCATGTACTGGCATGATTATTCCCCTCCCTTTTGCAATTTTGAAGAACTGCCTTCATGTGCAATGGTGACTTCTCTTCAATTACTTTTTGCAAATTCTTGATCTGGATAATATATACACTCTACAATTGATCCGGTGACTGCATCACACTTGGAGTTATTGAAATTAATTCCAGATTGAATTGACCAAAACAGGACAGGGAACAATCAGTGGTAGGATATCCTGCTCTTCACGATACTGACTGTGATTGCATGTACTGGCATGATTATTCCCCTCCCCTCCAAAGGATGGTGATCTTTCATGAAATTATCCCCCAGTTCTATATACTCCAAGAGCAAAAGACCTTGAATTTTTGACTCATTGCTGCGACCAAACCAAATAAATAAAATTGACATAGATTCCAAAATTCCATTCCAGGTGGTGCCCTCACAAGAAATCAACCTGGGCCTAATGCATGTTATTTGATTTAGGTCACACATAGAAAGGGTTCTTGGATGACTTGTAATATCGATTTTTTGAGCAAGTTCAGAGAGTGCATCAACATTTTGGGATTAGCTTATGTCATATTTTGAAAGAATAGGCCAAAGAAACTCCACTAAGTAGTAAAAATGACTTAATCAGTAAACACTGCCAAGCATCGCTTTTTTCAAAATTTCAGAGCTAGCTCACAGCTCGCAGAGCAATTGCACATGTCTTTGGAAAGATCATGTCGGGACTTTGACGAGTATCGGGCAAGTTGCCAGTAAGTGAAATTATTGTTGAATGAGCTCATAGCTCTTTAACTTTTCCGGAAAGTGTTATGTGCACCAGGGATTTGCATCTATATTCCATTGACATTACGTTGCAAACTATGACTTTCTCAATATTGTTGAGCAAGAATAGGGCTGTATGACTCATTCTACTAGGTCCTGTTTTGCAGCCTACACTAAGCAAAGGTTAAACTTGGTTCTTGTGTCTAAATTGGTTGTCCATACTGTTAGACGCAAAGGAGTTATTATAGCATGGATAGTGTGCATGAAAATGACTGATTTGCAATTTTGATTCAAGGTTATGATGCATTGTGTTTACAATATCTTCATTGGGAACTTGCATATGACAATATATGCATATTATATAAAATCAATATGATAAAACAAAAGCAGATGTTTACTTAAAACTTAAAAACTTTCTAAATAGTCAACAATTAAGTGGAACTACATAGCATATTAATAAATACTGCATAGTTTATTTCCTTCTACCTTAGGCCATAAACTTACTGAACACCCCTATGATTTTCACAAATGTAGATGGAGATTTGTTTGTATGCCTTTATGTATTTGCCACAGGGGTGATTCCAAAGTAACGTTTGTGACCGTAAAATTGGAAAATTTCACTTTTAAATGGCCACAGAACCTAGCGTAAACATTATATCAACGAGTTGTTGTTGATAATGGTGCTCACTGGTGGGATCAAGACATGCAGGTGTTTAAAGATTAAAATAATTGCCAAAATACTGAATAAAGTTCATGTAACGTTCGGTAACGTTTGTGACCTCGCACGGAAATGGTTTTTTGCTCCAAATGACTTCAAAGTAAAATTTCTCTGACATGTTAGCGAATTTTTTATTGCGCTTTTCACAGATGATTGGTAACATATTTACAAATAGTTCATAATATTGGTAGGAACTTCTATCGTCAGGATTTCTTTTAATGCAATGTTTTGTTTGGTACCGTCTGGTAATGTTTGTGACATTTTTGTGTAACTTTTTGGTAAAGTTTGTGACATTTTTGAATGAAAACATGTGCTCATTCATGCACGGGTAGAAAAAAATTCAAAATTTCTGATTAGAAAATACTTTTCACATACCGAGTAACAAACGTATGACTGAAAAAACTGCTCATATGGTCGAATAAAAAAGATGATTTTTTGCTTGAAATCAAAAAAGGTTTGGTTTTCACTGGAATGAGCCACAGGATAGTTCATCATTTGAAGATCACGTGTCGCATTCACATGGTCATATGTGTGGTGCTCTGGCATAATGAGCGGAAAGTCGCGATTTTCAAAATTGAGTTTATGTCGAATTTTAGTTCTCTATCATCTCAGCTTTCCAATGATATATAATATGTCATACTTTCTTTCTACAATTTTCATTTAGAGATCGAAATACAAGACAGTCCACTCAAAATCTGGTAGTAAAAAATTGTCGCAAATCGATTCTAAAGTTACTGATAACCATAGTGTATTATAGCAAAACGCGATCAATTACCCGTGAATAATAGCATTTCCCGGCAGATTTGACCTTCAAAACGTGAAGTATAGATCAACACTTATGTACTAATGGGTTTTATGTCAAAAAACGAAATTTGTTTTTTTCATCATATTTTTACTTTAGCAGCCATTTATTTAAAATCTTCAATCGCGACTTTCCGCTCATTTTGCCAGAGCACCACACATACCAAGTATGGCAAAGTGAGTAAACAATTACAAATCAAAGTGCACCATAAATAATCTTTCATATTCTGTCATCGCTCTAAGAAGACTTTAAATAAAATCTATATATGGTATCTCTTAATCCCACCAGGGAAAAAATGTTAATTAGCATAATGTCAACTAAGTATATTATACGCCGTGGAAGTAGTGACGTCATAATTTATGCAAATCATCCAACACATGCGATTTGGTCCCAAACAAACATGGTGACCATCTTTACCACACGTTAAGTCTATGGGGAATAATTTCTATTTTAGTTTTAGTACTTTTGAATCCAAATGAAGCAAAAATAAGCATAAACCACGGTAATGTGTTATAGAAAAGAGTCTTATAATAGACCAGAAGGTCACCCCTTTCACTATTTTTTCAGTTTGTGAACAAAAATTGAATGTAAAGATGGTCTGATTTTTATATGTACATACGTGTATTGTGTTAAAACGTGCAATCAGTGGAACCACTACGGACATGATCATTTGGAACCAGATCGCACGTGTTGGGCTATCACTATATCACTACTTCCATGGCATATAGCAGAACAGCTTGAATGCCATTATCACGAAAATTGCTTTTTATCAAACCCATAGTTAGGAATGGACAACCAGGGGTGTCTTGTTTACATCTGGGATATTTGCCCAATTATCGCTGTGAAAACAAATGCCAACTTCCCATGCAACTCTATGGAGAAAATACCAGCTCTCAAAATTTTGATTGATTTTAGCAAACAAATGCCAAAATCAATGTGAGATATTTGGTATTCAAACCTCAACAAGATTGACAAAAAGCTCGTCATTTCACAGATTTTCTTTCTTGCTAAAAATGAAAGAAAATGAAGGGATGGCTGGCTGAATTATTGATTGTTTTCAAGGTGCACAAAGTCCAACGCAAGTTATTTTTAGATCATTGTGCTGCGTATGACGTAGGTCAACTTCTGGCTATTTGACAAATATGTTCATACTCGTGAAGGAAATATTGCTGTAATTTTCCAAGATGACTTGACAGACCTTTTATTTTCAAACTTAAAATATTTAGTATGACATTACTTTGGAATGATGAATAAAATATGTCAGCTTAAATATGATATGAAAAATAAGATCCTGCAAAAGTGCCATGCTGGTTTAACTTTTTTCATCCTTTGCGACGCTGTAATAATTAAAGTGAAAGAAAGATTTAGGCAAGCAAAACTAGGGACAAGGGTCAGTATTGGTCCATTTTTGGGGTAACAAATAATTTCAAGACTTTCTTTTTGGTATATATTTCCTTGGGAATTAAAACAACCACCCCATATTTCTTTTTTATCATAAATTATCGGTCAAATATCATGGAAAGACTACATTCCTTGTCCTTGCTTCAAATGTTTTTATGTCTGCCTCCTTGCCTATATTATATTTTCATATCAGCACTCTGACAATGATATATTTATTCATCTTAAAACATCATTTAGAGTATTATGACAAATGTTAGTAACCCTACCTAAAGGTTTTTTGGAAAGTTGATTCACACACATGTTCAGGCTTGTAGCCAGGGGGGGGGGGGGGCGACCGCCCCCTCCCATTTTGGTCAAAGCCCCCCCAAAAGACCACAAAAATTCCCTAAATGTCCACCAAAAAACACCTATAAAGCACCAAAACTGTCGTTTCTGAAATAAAATACTACACAAAATGCTTGGAAAACTACTGAAACTTTTTTTTTTGTTTTTGCTTGTTAGAAAATGTTGTCCTCCAAAAAGTCCACTCTTTTGAAAATCCGCCCATCCCCTTTGAAAAATCCTTGCTACAGGCCTGCGCATGTTTACAATTTGCACAAAGAGTTCCCCTCTCCTCAGCCTAGCATGAGGTTTTCTCATATCATACTTTCATTGTATGCAGTCATCACGGGAGATATTTTGCAACATTTCCCAAATATAGACAACAAAAACTACATATGTGACCCGTCATATCAAAAGGTACCTTAAGGGTCCCAAAATGAAAATTGATGTTTTTGTCTCATCTGAAAGATTATATTTTAAGCTTTAAAATTACCCCTTGCTTTTGGTTATTGGATGTTCGATTGCAAAGTTACATCCAAATTGGTAAAAGGCATCAGGCTGATTCAGAAAACTATAGTTCTGAGAAAATCGAGTTTGAAAGTTTCTGTACTGGTAAAACTTGAATGGAGAAAGGATTTTCATCTGGTTTTTAAAACATTTGTCTTATGTTTTGGATGTTCAAACCCGATTAATATGATAGAATACACTTCAAAGGTAACGTTTCTAATGAAATTCGACCTTGGACATGATTTTTGACTATGCTCAGTTTCAATGGCCCATATCTCGTAATTTACTATGCCGGTATTAAGGTACCTTTCGATATGATGGGTCACATATATAGCAGATAATACTCCTGTTGGTACGGATCATTAATTGATAATTGAGATGAGAAAACATTGATATGGTAATATACATTTTATGTCCGTCACATAATTAAATTTCCAAATATAAAGATGACAGGAATTTTTTTACATCGGCTAATTAGCTAGAAGCCAAACATGCTTCATAGAAGTCATCAAAGAATTTACATGCTATGATGCACTTAATTGCGTAAGTTTTCTTGCTATATTTAGAGTTTGTCATTTTCAGTTGATACTCTCTGACACAAAAGCACAAATTTGAAAGTGACAAAACAAACAAATCAAAAAGGGTTGAAAGTCAGCAAAGTTTTAAATGACAAAAAATTCATTTACACCTAAATTTAAGTTTTTCATTTCCCCCTTTTTTTTTGGGGGGGGGAGGGGGTTGTTATTTCTGATGGTTTTATTTGCGGTGTCTTAGGTTTGTTTGAGGTTATTTTGGGTGTTTCGGTCACTCTGCTCAAAGGGGGGGGGGGGCATTGCATAATTGGCTTAATGGGTTGTCGATCAAGACCTAGATGAGCGGGATTTCAACTTTTTGGAAATACTATGCAAAGTTTTTTGTGAGACCTAATTTCAGACCTGACATTTTCCCTATATTGTTCATGAGATATTTTGGGCTGATTTAGCTAAAATGTGAAATTTTATCCACTTTAGTGTCTATGAAACTGAAAATTTGATTTAACACTGGCCATGTCCCTTTAAATGGTTTAAAATGTTGTTTAGTACACTGCCTGCCCTTCCAAGTTCTGTATGCTATACCATGCAGTTCAGTTTCAGTGAAGACCATTGTTTTCCCATAAATGCATCACTGTTGATATTTATTCATGATATTACCTGCTATACCAGATTTGTATAGCATACCACACGGATGCTATCCATATGCCTGTGAAATCATTGATTTATTAAGTGGCTGTAATTATCAAATTAATAGATTAAATACACACATTTCAGTGAAATAATTGATTGTCCTGAACTTGGTCTTTATGTATACATTAAATTACTGAAATTGTGTATGGTTGCCTAGCATGCCACAAAGAGCACTGATATTTTCAATGAAATAATTGATTGTTCCTACAATAGCTTACAAGTATGGTGAGCCACAGAGCCACAGAGATAAATTTTCAAATCAGTGTTCTGTATTTCAACATGTATTGATGATTTATAAGTATTATTTGCTTTTTTGATTTAAAGCAAATTCCATGTGAGTGCAAGAAACTTGTATTTACAATGGCTGCCATAAGTTATATATTTTTAACACCTCGTCACTAGAATGTGACAAATCTCTCAAAATTGTCCTGCCATGTATCAGTAGCTCTTGAAATGGTTCTTCAGTTGACCTGGGAAGAGAAAAACTAAAATAAACTTATTATTTTTTCCTGAGATTCTCTTCCCAGAGTTGACATAGTCACTTAAACAATCATTTCAAGAGCCACTGACCTAAGCCTGGACATTATACAGTGTGTAATTCAAATTTATGAAAAATGGCAGCTATTGTAGATACGACTTTCTTGCACTCAACATGACATAATTCCATGCCACAGTTTGCATTTTGTGCATTTTGATAGCAAAATTATAGAAACACCAAGGCCCGTATTCCAGAAAGGTGTTTAGCTAAATCAAGGTTTTATTTCTCGTCAACAGCACGGCTCATTGAACTGTTCTGCTTGAAAGCTGCAATGATGTGTATCATTCCTGGACAGTTAATGCTCAGTTATACAATGGTTTAGCTAAACATCTTTCTGGAATAGGGGCCTAAATGTCCATAATCCTAACCTTGTCCTTGTTATCCTGAAAGAGTATAGATTTCAAAAAGGTCAACATTTGTGCTCAAAGAGTTCATTCAGGGAAAAATATGGTGCATTCAGCGATTTCATCACCATAACAACGCTTGACATCTATCCATCGACACTAGTCTTTTGTTATTATATAGTAGTGTGCGTTAAAATCTGAAGACTACATATCAAGCAATATCTCAGTGATTAAATTACTGGATTCTGAATCATAAAGTCATCTATTGTTTTCTGAACTTGTATGGCCTTTAAATTAAGTTTATGACACATGTCTCCTGGACACTACTGCACCTTAGGCAATAATAACAACCCCCAGGGCTAAGATGTCTAGATTTTGTGTATAGAAATAGTAAGATTTCTTTGAAAAATTAATGTTGCCAAAGTCATGTAAATTGACAGTTATTTAGCTTAATTTAATATTGCCATTCCCAATTTTCACATTTTTGGGACAATTTCTGGGCAATTAACTTCTGGGAAAAAAAAAATAGAGAAAAGATGAACTAGACTGATAACCATACTTGAAAAGTTTGCTTTATGGAAAAAAATACACTTATGGATATTTGGTGTTTCTAGTGAATATGTGTCACATTTGTCTGTGATTTCACGTGTTATATATTTTTTATTTGAATCGCAGCACAAGCAACATTTTATGAAGAAGATTCCAGCTGGTGCAGAAGCATCCAATGTCCTAGTAGGAGAGGTGGATTTCTTGACGAGACCCATCATTGCATTTGTACGGTTGAGGGAGTCGGTGTGTTTAGGGGATCTTACAGAAGTTCCAATCCCAACGAGGTAAATAAAACTAATAAAATTTACATTTAATTGAGGTTCAAATCCACCTATTTGAAAAAGTGCTGAAGGGTTTCCTCTGAGAAGCAGTTGCAGGATAATAACTTGTTTCATTGAACTAAAAATGTGGGCAATTTGGCACATGAATGAGTCCCCTTTCTTGAAAATTGGCATCTTTATGGGTGATACTTAAAATTTCCAAGAGGTATGTCCATACCAAATCCAAATGTTAGTACTTTCCCCCAGTCCCCATCCCTGGTTTGGGATGCCATGTTATGGGATCATCGATAAGGGGACACAAAGAAGATATCAGGACCTTCACATCATGGCTTGCTCTTTTTTTGTACACATTTTAATGAAAGGGTTTAGGGATGAAACAACACAATTAGCAGACCTCTTCCCAATTTTGCATTTCAGATATGTTTCATCCCTAAACCCTCTCATTAAAACCTGTACAAAAATCCCATTAGAAGCAAGGCATGATGGGAAGATCCTTATATCTTCTTTTAGGGGGCACATGCTGTCCCTGATATACTTCTCAAACTGTAGATGCTCAAGTTAATGTTTTTATCCTCCTATCCTCCTCTAGGTTCTTGTTTATTATGCTGGGACCACACACAGAAGAAGACAACAGTAGATATCATGAGGTCGGCAGATGTATAGCTACCCTCATGTCTGATGAAGTAAGTATATATTTTCACGCCAAAAGTACCATAAATCCATGTACTTTTGCGAACTTGAGCATATTACTGCGTTGTGTGCATAACGTCATCTGCACACAACTTGTAATATAGTCGATGATGCTGATATACCAATAGTAATGTTACTTTCAAGATACATTATGGGACATACGAAAGTAGTCTGTTGATTTTATAAAGAGAAATTGTCTTTTCTGATGTGTACATACTGGCTGTCACCTTTACCTGAAAACTGTAATTTTCTTCAGCTACTTAAGTCATGTCATTTTGTTGTTTCTGTACTAGATTTTCCATGATGTAGCTTACAAGGCAAAAGACACAGAAGATCTTCTAGCTGGCATAGACGAATTCTTGGATCAAGTTACAGTGCTTCCTCCAGGTAAGAACGCACAATTTTAGCTGACATCAGATCAGGACTTTGATCATTGCAAAATAACCATGAATTGCACAAGGGACCATTTCAAAACTCAACTGGCGGTTGCCTGCCGGTTATGGCAGGTTTAACCAGAATAAACAATAGCCAGCCACTCAAAACCGACCAGAACCGGCAGACAACCGCCAGTTGAGTTTTGAAGCGATCCCCAAGCCTAAAACATTAAATATTGAGATTTTCTGATGCTTTGTCCCTTGGACCCTCTCAAGGGCCTCTGCCCCAGAACCCCGCGGAAGGGGGGGGGGATTGTTATTTGACTGAGCTTATTTGCATATTTGTCCCGTTAGGGTCAATTATATAAACTGTTTGTGCAGTATAAACCATGTATCGTAACATTGATTAAGAATTATGCAAGGGGTAGCTAAGAACGATCAAAAAGTTGATTAAGTAAAGTGCTAAAGATTCACTTATTGTTAAGATATCCTTTGAACAAACATATATTTTGGTACGCTGGTCCCCTGCCTCTTATGTCTTCAACAACTCCACACTGACATAAGACGCAGGTATCCGCTAATGAATCTAAGCACGTGATTGGCCCGTGCCCTGAAGGTATTTATTTTCCGCGTCAAACACACAACATGCGCGAAGCATTGGTGATTGCACGAATGCTTGTAACGCGTTGGTAAACGCAGGGCGCCATGCAGAGGTCAGGCGTGTAAACATCGCCATTTTGTCAACCTCTTCACCAAAGCCTTCCAATCACGAACGTTTCCTGTGTAATTTGATAGGGCGAGTGAACTGTCAAGTTGTATAATTCTTCTGGTCAAAATTTTGACCAATTTTGATCAGCCAATACCTGCGGTGATGGGCAGTGTGAACCATATAGTGAAGCGCCCACATGGAGGGTACCAGTGTAATATTTTGGTTGCTTGTAACCAAGACAACTAAACCAAAGTCTGCTTGAGTACTGTATCTCAACAGCTTTCATTTAAATATGTTTTCTGTTTGGAAAAAAGTCTGAATGTTGAGGCAACTAAATAGAAATGGTATGTTGATATGGTGGAGGATCTTCTTTTTTTTTCAAATTAATTTGATATTATTTCCACATCTTCATTCAACTCAGGTGTGTGGGATCCTAATATCCGTATCGAACCACCAAAACAGGCGCCCTCAGTAAACCAGCGAGAGCAGCGACTATCCCATGTATCATCCTCCCAAGCTATGATAGATGGCGCTGTCAATGGCAATCATGGCGGCGGAGGGAATGGAGGTGGTGACGGCGGACATGACGACGAACACGCTGGCCTGGAAAGAACTGGAAGGTAGGATTTACTGATTGGCAATTGAATGATAATAATACCAACAAACATGATCATTGCGCATAACCATGAAATATATGAAATACAGAAAAATAGAAACAAAAATGCAATTAGAACATGTAAGTCTTCAAGCCCTTTTAAAAACTTGATACTTAAGAAGCAGATCTATTGTAGAAGGGACCTGATTCCAGAGAGTTGGTCCATAGACACCAAACGACCTGTCTCCAGCACGTTTGTTACTTTTTGCAATGACAAGCCGTATGGTATCCATAGCCGAACGAAGACCTTCCCTTGGTAGAACATAGATGGTAATACAAATAGAAAAGCCGTATGGTATCCATAGCCGAA
>JXSR01S052369.1:70422-86880 GCA_000969725.1 Ophiothrix spiculata
GTAATCAAAGGCAGTGTTGAAGCAACCAGCTGCTTTATTATTGAGTTTTCAAGTGTTTTTAGGAAGCCATTTTGTACAGTAAGTCCATGGGAAGCTATTTCATGGTGTGGCGCCTGCAATCGTTCCTGAGTGGAAGGCTTTGGTGTAGAGGTTGACAAAATAGTGATGTTTACATGCGCAACCTCAACATTATGCACCTCATTTAACCAGGCATTACAAGAAATTCTCACAGTCACCAATGCGCCATGCATGTCATGTGTTTAACGCTCAAAACAAATACTGTCGTCAGGACATGGGCCAATCAAGTACTTGGATTGATTAGCGGTTACTGGCATCTTTATTTTAGATAAGACGTTGGAGCCCAGCGTATTGATATATTTGCTAAATCACCACAAGCCCGACAATCATTTTGCTGTATACTAGTTTTTCTGTCATTTCCTGATTTTGGAAACTTTCATATTAATATGTTAAATTTGACAGTGCATAATAATATTATTATTTTCTGATTTGTTTTCCCACAGCCTAGCAGTAGCGCCAGAAATTACTGGGTGGTTCATCCCTTTGCCCACGGCAAGAACCCGTGGTGGACGGCGCTGGCTGCCATACTCCCAGCAATGCTTGCTACTATCCTCGTCTTCATGGATCAACAAATTACAGCTGTAATCGTCAACAGAAAAGAAAATAAACTCAAAGTAAGTCGACTTTGTGTGCAATATGGTATATCTTGTCCACAGTATATGGTCCAGGTAAATACCTGAAAGACAGGGGTTGTGATTCTTCGGGATTTTTCCTGATTTCAGGATTTTTTTGTTCAAAATTACCGCAAATTTATTTGTTTTTAGCCCTATCTGGGTCATTCTAGACCAATTTCACACTGGTTTTTCACAGCAGTCGGGATTTTTTCCAAAAGGCCAATCCCACCCCTGATTTCAGCAGGGGTGTGAGAGTTTAGCTTTTAAGCTGATTTCAGCTTTTTTAATGGCTTCAAAAGAGTAATAATTTCAGCTTTTTCTTTCATTTTCAGCCTGTTTTGGGCATTTTGTCACCATTTCAGCTCTTTTTATCACCTGACTGTCACATCCCTGTTTCAGTTATACACTCCCGGTCAAAAGAGTTTGCGCACAAAACCTTTAACCAATCATATCTAGAGAACCGTTCATGATTTGCGTCATTGTTTTTTGTTAATTTATATTTTACATATATAGATCTAAAAAACTGAAGAGGAATTGCATTTACCTCATTTGAATATATGGTGTGCTAAACAAACTGCATACTTTCTTTTGTGCATTCAAAAACGGAGTTTAAATACATAACTGCACATTTGTTGGAAAACTCGTAACCTGAAAATGTTCTTTACGGTTATACGGTAATAACGAGCATTGAATAAATAAAACTACATAGGTACATATCAAAAAAGTGCATCTGGTGTATCGGTATATGGTCCAGGAAATCAGCCATTTTTATGGTTATGGGAGATCGGATACATTAGGCACCTATAAAAACATGATTTTTTTTCAGAGTTTTGGTCGTTTGATATATTAATTAAGTTTTTGCCCTTTTTTAAGTGTGCGCAAACAATTTCGACCGGGAGTGTATACTTGATTCAAACCAAATTCTCTCTGCGATATGTGATCCAGGAACACACCACATTTGCAAATACTTCTAAGCTCCCAACCCTTCAACAGTTGCCCGGGTTCAGTTCAAATTCCTGTGAATGAACCGGAAGCAATGGTGTTTGTACCTGTGTTATGCAAATACTATATTTATCCCAATAGCGCCCACGCTCATCAAGTTGAAAAAGGTATAGCATCATGGTCAGAAAGCTCCCCAAGGTGATGACATTTTCATAATGTGTGAAAGAAATGACTACTCAGGCATGAGAATTCCTGTTTTTTTGTGGCCAAATGTATGTGTTTTCCTGTTTTTTCCACAATTTTTTTCATGGACTTTCATTCTCATGCCTGACTACTGTATTACTATGTTTCTCATTACAGAAAGGCGTTGGTTATCATTTAGATCTAATAGTCGTGGCCCTCTTACTGGTTGTGTGCTCTTTGTTAGGTTTACCTTGGTTTGTAGCCGCTACTGTTTTGTCCATCAATCATGTAAGCAGTTTGAAAGTAGAAAAGGCTGGAGCGCCTGGTGAAAAACCTAAAGTTGTTGGTGTCAGGTAAGATTATTGAGCTGAATATTTAGTGGTGTGTGACCCGATCAATTTTTAATACGAATCTTGTTAAGGGCAGCAAGTCGGCATACGAATTTACCATGGTGTTTGCCAAACTTTGCCGACATAATTGCGACTTTGGTACCCGATGTCAGATAGGTTTTTTCACTCGCACGGAATAAAGCGCATTTCCATGTAATAACCGCAATAGCGAGTAGACTTGCTGCCTTTATCCGTTTTCTTTTAATACTCTCTCACTTTCCCCATACTACACAATATCACCAAGATTATTAAGATAAATATTTAATGACCTGACCAATTTTTAACCCTCGTCCACTTTCCCCATTTGAAGATTTTGATGCATACCATCACGCTACTAAAATAATTGCATAGCCCAATGTTGCATCTTACTAAAATTCTTATCCAAATCAGCTCCTACACTAAAGGTATAGGAGCCATATGTAACATAATCATAATGTAACATAATTTGTAAGTTAAGTGTATACATGACTGTATACACTTAACTTACAAATGAGTAAGTTAAGTGTATACAGTCATGGCAGATGATCGTGTATACACTTGCCTGACTTGAACACAGGCAAATCTTTACTGTAAGAGCTGATTTTGGCTGAATGTTGATTTTATTCAGAGATGAGATAGCCAATTATTTTAGTGGTGTGATGATATGAAGCTCATGCAAATTAGTATTACTGGAAAATTTATTAAGTTAATTTGACATTTTCCTGGACCCTTACAACATTTACTTGTATGAATACACGGTGTGAAGGATTCAGACTTTCCTGAACTGAAGATATTATTTATATTTTTATCAAGTTATAGGCCTTTTTGTGTATAAATTTTCACTAAAAATGCAAAAAAATTATTTTGTGTCTAATATTGAGAGAGTTTTGGGCAAATACAATTCAAGTAAACTTAAATCTGGATGACTTTATTTTTACAAATGCAAGCTAGAAGTGTCAAATAAGTCGATAAGCTATTGTTTGTGGTTTTAATTTGTGAACGTGACTCGAAAGTCAATAAATGTAGACCTTGACCAACACAACCTTGAAAGTGTATGCTAGGGTTAGGTACTACTGTTTGAATGCGCATGAACATTGTCGTTGGCGTTTACACGTTCACAAATTAAATCCAGAAACAAAACCAGTTGTTCTAAACTTTGATGTAGGGCCTAAATGCCTTATACCCCAAATTGACCCAGATGGCACAGATGTGTGTAGATTTGTTGACCAAAAAGACAAGACCAGCACATGGCCAAAATGACAAATTTGCATAATGAGACTAACCTTTGACCTCGTTTGATTGTTTTTCAGAGAGCAGAGACTTACCGGCTTTATGGTATTCTTACTCATAGGTTTAGCTGTACTTATGACAAAAGTATTACAGGTAATGCAATTACTAGAAATCGTGAAGACACAGTAAGAAAGCTGATGTATATACGTGGATAACAATCGCACCTTACATGCATTCTGGCCCAGATTTACTTATGCATATCCCAACTGAAATTCCAAGTGGTATTGGAATGTCGAATGCAGCTTAAATTGCTAAGATTTTGTTAAATTGCTAGAATTTCTCAAGATCACTCACCTCAAATCTGAGTTGAACTCCAGATGAAGGATGTAGAACATCATCTAAAAATTTGAGGTTATGTCAAAAATTTGTGACAGTGATTATTACATGACCACACACAAATAAGAAACAACCCATATTTTGAAAACCCAATTAAGAATCCTACAGGGTATAGAAAAAAAAATCAACCTTTCTGGGAACTTTTCTGGTGCTGATGAGAATTTTCTGTGAGATTTATGAAAAAATGCACGAATTGCTATTAAAACCCGCTTGTTTTTGACAGTAATTTAACATTCACCCTAAAATTTTGCTCATTTAATTATTGGCACCATTCAATACTGCCAGAAAAATTAATCTGTCGTCAGAAATTCTTGTAATTTTTATCATTATTTGAATTTGTTATTATTAATTTTTAGTTTTATCAATTTTTTTTTCTGGGACTTCAAACTTTTTTCTGGGAACGGCGCGGCCGCGTTACCGCGGATTTCGAAGCCCTGGAATCCTAATTAACATTTAACTCCATAAAAGATTATCTGTTTATAAAGCCATGTCTAGTGACACAGATTGTTTTCTTTTTCTTTTGCAGTATATTCCCATGCCTGTATTATACGGTGTGTTCTTATTCATGGGTATTTCATCGCTAAAAGGTGTTCAGTTTGTGGACCGTTTAGAGCTACTGTTAATGCCCGGCAAGCATCAACCAGACTACCATTATCTACGTTGTGTGGAGCTCAAAAAAGTTCATCTATTCACTATTATACAATTGTTGTGTCTAGTTATTTTATGGGTCATTAAGTCCACTAAAGCAGCGCTCGTCTTCCCCATTATGGTAAGTAGACTTTGGTGAGTTATAGAGCAATGTGGTGGTATGCAACATTGTTTTAGTATTCTGCTCAACTGATTGTTTATTGTTAATTCTTAGTCAATGAGTGTGAATTTGCTTCCTTTTAAGGAATAATTGGCTATCCATTATGACACGATATACGCCCAGTGGACCCACGCGTTGAAAATTGCGGCGCGATATAGATATATGCATACATCTGACGCGTAATTTATTACTTAAATTGGAATGTTTTATGTTTGAATAGGGGTATACGTTTTTCCAATAATGATGGCTATAATTACCTTTTGGCAAATAATTGACTTCATTCTTGATCTTAAAATGTCTCAAATTTTTGACCAAGAATGAATAATGTACGCCCATCCATTATGAGATGATAGATGACAGGCAAAACAATAAATCCTATCTTTTATTCTCTAATTAACTTTCTGTCTAATCTTGAACAGAGTAATGCTCAGAATTACACTTGTTCGTGTTCTGCTGTTAATGCCTCAATATGCTTTTGACATAAAAAATATTTAAAAGTCATGTTCTAAGTGAAAGATGAAAAACTGAGCTCAATTAAAGTAGATTATTTTATTTCTTGCACAGCCCAAGATGTCTCCATAACACAAGCCTTAGGCTACAATGTCTTAAGAGCCTGATCTTGACCACATTGTGACCCTCTGTCCTTCTCCGAGAAAGTTTGTTTAATTACTGAAAACACACTTTTTATACAATTTCTCTGTCTCATCTTTACAGGTAGTAGCAATGGTTGGTGTTAGAAAACTAATGGATTTTCTCTTCACTCAGCAAGAGTTAGCAGAATTAGATGATATCTTACCAGAAATTGTCAAGAGAGATGAACATGATAAGAAGAAGAAACAACAGGAAGAACATGCCAAAGCAGAACAGGTGAGGAAGGGGAATATTGTACATGTGATTGGGAAATGGGCAAAGATACTGTGTGCTTGGGAAATGTTAAGGTAAAAAGGGAATCTTGTACACGGGATTGTGTAAAGGGGAAAGATACTTTGTTCTGAGGAGGAAATATTAAGTGAAAAGGGTGATCTTTCACATGTGATAATGAAAAGGGGAAAGATACTGTGTACTGAGGAAATTATTTATTTAAGCGAAACAGGAGATTTTGTACATAGGATTGTGAAAAGGAGAAAGGTACTTAGCATTGAGGAAATATTAATCTAAAAGAGGGAGATTGTAAATGGAATTTAGAAAAGGGGAAAGATATACTTTGTATATACAAGTGGAGAATCAGTGGTTAGATTGTGCTATTTGAGCATCATCTGTGCA
Source organism: Ophiothrix spiculata (assembly GCA_000969725.1). Taxonomy (NCBI): domain Eukaryota; kingdom Metazoa; phylum Echinodermata; class Ophiuroidea; order Amphilepidida; family Ophiotrichidae; genus Ophiothrix; species Ophiothrix spiculata. The sequence continues at coordinate 76,305 of JXSR01S052369.1, forward strand.
AAAGAAAATGTTGCGCAAACGCTAAAGTTCAACAGATCACGCTCCATAAATATGTACGTAAACAAGTTGCCATATCATTATCTCTCATTATCATCATATAGATTTAGAATTAGAAAGATTATATGCATCTCTCTGCTGCTAAAATCATGCTAGTATATTCATGTTTCCATTGTAAGATGGTGATTATGTAACAATTGACTTAATGTGTCAACTGGTCTATATATTGAGAATTAATCCCAAGGCATCTTCCCTAGAAAGATTTAGAGGATGTGAATATTCTTATACACAAATTGCATCACCACTGCCTTGTGGTAGACCAAGAAGGAATTCCTTTAATAAAGAGGTACACTGCATACACTTAAAATTGGTTTACGTTTTCAATTATGGTGGTCCCATAGCCAGTTAATTATCTTAATGTGTATAGTGTGTTTTTATCGAGAAGCTGGAATGACGTAATTTTTCAGGAAGCTTTTAAGGGGAGCAGTTGGCATTGCTGCGCTGCTTTGTAAAAGACAAAAAAAAATACTTCATTAATAAAGAAGTATTCTTCAGTACCTAACTCAGACATGCAATCTTGCTGTGTATTGTTGAGAAGCTGGAATGGCATAATCATGCATGATGGTATGAGGTGAAAGAGAGAATGACTTCATCGTTGCCCCTCTCATCATGCTAATATTTTCCTCTGTCATCGCATCATCATGTGAGTGCGAGAAAGTTGTATCTGCAATGGCTGCCATATGTTATACTTATGTAACAACCATATCACTAGAATGTGAAAACCCTATTGTCTCCAATACATTTGTGGCTCTTGAAATACAAAGTCTCCTTAAGAACCATTACAAGACCCAATGCAGGACGTCGTACAGTGTACAATGCAAATTTATGAAAAATGTCAGCAATTGCAGATACTGCTTGCATTCTGATTCACATGACTGTATGTTAAAAGATGTGATTAAACCAAGGATATTAAAAGGGGAATCGGTGCTCGCCGCCATTTTGATTTGGCCGCCGTGTAGATTGTATGGGTTGTTGTTCATGGAGGGTGAGTTAATGTACCTCCATCATTTTACGGCTCTACATGTCACGCTTCAAGAGTCTAAAAGTATCTGGAGGGGCTCGCTACGCGTTCCCAAAGTGTCCCGTTTATGGATTTCCAAAGGTTGGCAAGCCTGGTTGCATGTGTAACAAAATGCACATGCTATATATGCTTCAAATAGAGACTTACACAACCAAACTCCGAAAATATCCAGAGATACAATAACTCTGCTCCATGAGCGACAAACAGATAGGGTCGAGCGCCATTTCTCTAGTTTAAGTTCTTGGGATTAAATTAATCAGGTCTAGGACCATAGATAGCCTCATTTCACATAATCTTCTCTCAACATTCTTCTTTTCTTTACTGTTGGGACAAGTGGTGGTTAAATTATGAATTAAAATAATATGCATTTGATTATATTTTTTATTGCTTTTTTAGATAGCAGAATTAAAAATTCAACAATTTAGTGGTTTGGTAGTTGTGAGCGAGTGTAAAATTGTTATTTAGTACTTATCATGTTTAGATCTGTAAATCAGGAATTTGCTTTCATATGATGCTATTGGACCAATAATTGAATCCCTTTGGAACACTACATTTTCTGTGTGTAGTATATTTTCTGGATATAGGACTGTAAACTTAGTTCAATAATTTGCAGCTTTTTAAGAAATTATTGTACCATGACTCACTAACAGTAATATTTATTTTGTGCAATATCTATTTGCGAGGAAGGTCTTGACATTTATTGAAATTCTTTCTAGGTCGGGTCAACTTTTGCTGCTTTAGGTTTGCATTCAGCATTACCAGTGGTGAGTTAATGATTGCATTTGTGCACTGTGATCATTACCCATTTGTGATTGGTTGTTTCAAACACAGACAGGATTCTGATTGGCTGCATAGAAAAATTGGGAATACTTTGATTGGGTAGGGGGAAAACATAGCATGAACAAGGATAGAAATATAATTGGTCAATTGGTAGTTGATTTGTTCTGACTAGGTGTACAGATTTTTTTAAATTTTTAAAAATGGATTGAATGTTTTGAAATAATTCCATTACAATTATTAATTATTTTAATACTGATTTGAGTGAAAAATGAAATTGAGTAGAGCTGATGCGTACAATTAATGTGAGAATTTGTTGACACATATAACGATAAACAAGCCATATAACGATAAACAAGCACTGAGGGATATTTTTTGTAAGGCAGCCATCATGTAACTTTGACACTTTTCTATTTCTGCATGCCTTCATTTCGTCTTTCTCTCTTATTCATATGACTAGTGTTTCCTTCTCTCTCCTGAAAATTTGTGGATAAGTGATATTGAGTCATTCAGTATTAATATGTTGTCACCAAGGAAGTTATAGGGGGGAACCGTCTTTCTCCGCCATATTGTGTCGCTCATGGAGTAGAGTTATTGTACCTCCGGATATATTCGGGATTTGACCCGATATCCAGGCAGATCGCGTAAATCTTCACCTGACGCATATACAGCGTGTGCATTTTGTTTCACGCGCAAACCGTGTCTGCGTTTCATGTAGCGTGCATTGCGACTTGCTCTGATTAAAGTACGCCAATTTTCCCGCTAATCCGTTGCGAAGACTCTCGAAGTGTTGCACGCGGAGCCGTAAAATGCCGGAGGTACAATAACTCACCCTCCATGAGCGACAATCCAAGATGGCTGTCGTCCCATAGGATTTACACGGCGATAAAATCAAAATGGCGGAGAGTACCGGTTCCCCTTTATAACTTCCTTGGTTGTCACCCATTTTATTGTCTCCTTATCATCTGAAATTCCAGTCCTGCATGATAAATGTAGTGTGTCTAAAGACCCTATCGCATAGAACTGTATTTTATGAAATGTTTATTAATAGTTTTGTAATATCAAGATTGTTTAGTCCAAGGATGAAGTCATCTTTAAATTAAAACATGTTAATTCTTGGTTGCACCGTAAGCATTATTTGTATTTCCTCCAGTTCCATTTCCAAATGTGTTTTTCGTTGTAGAGGTGAATTGTATAATGAATCATTTTTGATCTGATTGCATTTTAGGGCATCAAAACTATTGATTTTATTACTGAACTTTGGCTTAATAACAATTACAGCGTCCAAGGAAGTGTGGCGCAAAGTTTTGTATACAAATGCAACCAGCAACCTGCTTATATCGACGTGACATGCATGATTTTGTTAGGGGAATTATGAGATGGACTTGATGCTTCAGTCACATATAAGAAAGAGTAGTCGGCCAAACTCTGGCCAAGCTGGCAAGCTACGGTAGACAAAACCAACATGAGAGTTTTATGAGTTAACAGCAGTACACCTCCAAGTTAATGCTTCGATCACATGAAGAAAACGTTCTCGGCCGAGTTGTAATGTTGATTTTTTGGGCAAGGTCAGAGAATTCGCCAGAATTTGGGAGATCTCCTGGTGGTAAAAATGATTTTTAAAAGGGGAACTCAGTCGAGCATCATGTGAGCTCTCACAGCACGCATGTGTTTTGGGAAAGATAATCTTTTGAGTGAGCTCCGGGTGGAGCTCTGTCGGCACTCGCGCGAGCATCTGCCGAGTTGTCAGTGAGTGGTAAAAGAGCCCACAGCTCTTTAAATCCTTGTGAAATCCTGGTGAGTTGTGAGCGAGCTTTGAAATTTTGAAAGAGTATCTATCGATGCTCGGGTGGTGCTCGCGCGAAGCCCAGCCAAATTTGCAGATTTAGAAAATTAAAATTCCTACCTATGCATTGCTCATATTATTGGTATTAATAAAAGAAATCATTGTTCACCCTGTGTACTCCATATTGATGTGGCATAATTTCCCTGCAACTGACCCAAGCTGAAATCAGCCGATCTTTCCATCTTCGTCATGAACTAGAATGATTATAATTGGAAATACTATGTAAAGTAAGCATTGTTATATGTCATGCATGAGTCATATATATCGTTTTCAAGGTCGTAATCAATATTTTCCAGAGTTTTAATAGCCAATTAGGCTAGCATCCATTTACTTTGTATTACTGTGTATGCCATGCACAGTATTTTCCACATCACCTGTCTTAACAGACCAATAAAGAGTCAAAATCATTTTTGGTTTATAGGGACATGTTTCCGTAGGGGTGCTTTAAGAGAAATTGTATGTAGATCTACTAGAGTGCAACAATGAGACTCATGTCTATGTATTATCACTGTTCCAGTCAAGGCCATATGTTGTGAGATTGGCATATAAGCTCAAAAATTGGTGCAGGCCTTTTCAAACAAATGTCCAAAAAGGTTTTAGTTTTGCATCTTACAAATTGGTGTAATAGTTTCCTTAAAGAAGACATTGACTCTTGCTCAAGAAATTATCATAGAGAGTTTGCAGTTGCGAAATACTTATAACTACCAAAATTCAAATTGATTTTTGAAAGGCTATTGTAACTCTTGCTCAAAGTTACAGGGACGGTAGGTAGGTACACATAAACCCAGGTTTTTGCCTGAATTCATGCAAAAATGCTTGGATCTTCATTGTACAAAAGTATTGGTAAATTCACATTTTCAGGCAAATTCAGGCAAAATTACAAAAAGCCATAACCATCCCTGTACACCACTACAAATTTGTGTATATAAGTGAATAAGAATTGTTTCTTTTTCTTTTAGTTAAAAACTATGCCAGGCAGAGTCCAAGTTCCACTTTCCGGTGGCAACATGCTGAGCATCCCCGTTTCCAACGTAGAATTCCTCCCCGATATGGCCAACATCAATATCTCAGAAGAAATGGCCAAGACTGGTATCTGGAAGACGATGGCTGCCAATACCGGTAGCTATGCAGACATTATATCAAAGAAAAATGGAGAAAGACGGGGTAGCAGAGAAGAAACCGATAGGTAAGTAATGTTGTGACTACTTTGTCAATTTTATGCAGATACTGTGTTCATACATAAGAAGTGACTTGGTTTCACACTCGGATTTGGAAAAAAAGCTTAAAATTTTGCTCTCACACTTTTAGTAGTCTAACATGTGCAATTAGAAGAGACATCAGAACAGATGCTTTGTCCCAGGGGATAATCCCCCTTTCTATCGAGAAAAGTAAAATAAAACTTGCCTTTTTAGAGAGTAAATTCTGTCCCTGAAAATAAAACCAGGCATTACTACAGACAATGATTTTATAAACCAAGTATGTGAAATTGCAGGTTGTTGATACTGAAAACAAATTGAAGTCATTTTCTTTTATGCCAGAATGCAATATCTGTTGTTTAAAACTCAGGGTGTTACAGGCTTTAAAGAGTTTATGTAAATATAGAGAATGTTCATACACATTATGTATAGAGGAAATTATTTGCGCATTGTTAGGGGGGTAGGATAAAGTTTTATTAGAATACCTAAATAATTTTTGCAACCAATTCAGTGATATCCTTAACACCTAATAAAGTGGATTTGAAAAATCGATATGATTATATTTCATGACTATAAATGATCACATTATTTAAGGGATCTTTTGGGGATACTGTTAGTTTTTAGGAGCTATGTGGTCTACTAGAATAGTTTGAGACCCTCTAGCTTACTATATTCTAGTGATAAAGAAAAAGTGTAAAGTTTTTTCACCTGTTTTTTTTCATTTTTTATATATGTAAAGGCATCCTAGTCACTGTAATTGCATCATTGTTCCTTCGATGCAAAAATGTTGTCAAAACTTAAGGATTTCTGAGAAAAGGCAACATAAATTTTAGCTTACAACTTCAACCTGTGGGTCAAAATGCCATATGACTTTAAGCTTAATGGAGAAGCTTTGAAACTCAACCGGCAGCAGTTTGTTCTCAACGGTGACATTTACCTATAATCTAGCGGTTTCTTGGTGGTCATCCAGCGGCTTCTGGGTGGTCATCCAGTGGTTTCTGGGCGGTCATCCAGCGGTTTCCGGGTGGCCATCCAGCGGTTTCCGGGTGGTCATCCAGCGGTTGAGTTTGAAAGCAACCCCTTTGTACATTTTTCAAGATTGATCGTGGTTTTTGTTGGTAATGGTCACCTAGTGCTGGTATTAGTGTGTCATTAATGTCAAGCAGTTTGTATAGGCAAAATAAAAATTTATTGGACAATTTACTTACAAATCCATGGTAGGGGTTGCATTTAAAAACAATGGGGCCCTGTACTCTGGATTTTTGTTTACATTGTCCAATAAATTATTGTTTTGCCTATAGTGAATGTGTTCTCTATAGACCATCTTTGTAACACAGCTTGCTTTACGATATTTTGTCACATGGTGTATATTAGATGCATGCGGTCTGTTGTTGTTCTCCCCGTTGGTTATATGCATTGGTGTCTAGATAATCAAATATATAGTTATGTATTTGTGATGATTGTGTCTAATATTGCATCACACAAGTGTCGTGTTAATAATTTCAACTTGCTTTTGATTAGAATGGCAATATGTGTGCTTTATGACATTTCCAAATCGCTGAAGCATTTGTGCTCATAAATGATATTCCATATCAAGATAAACTCAATGTGTCCTTTTTGTATTGTGTAAAACTAGCCATAATATCTTTGTTTGCATGTTATTTGGGATTTCTGTGCAAAATTAAATTTTCCAATAATTCTTAAGATTTGAGTTTGCTTTAGTTTTGTTTTGCCTCGATCTGTAAGACTAGGATGCCATTTTTGTGTAGTATTTATGATGTAAGTATTTAAAGCACAGCTTTTTCAAACCAGTCTGCGATATACTTCCTGTCAAAAGTGAATGGCAATGATAATAGCACTGCATTTTTCTCTCTTTTTGTCTTTTCTTTCTATTTTCTTTTCTTTAATTATTCAACAAAGCTATAATGGGACCTTTTATTAAAAGCTACACTATTTCATTACAGGCCTGTGCCCAGGGATAGAGAATGTTCCAATATTTGATTGACCTTCGACCCGCTTTAATTCAGATATCATTGAATTGATTACAAGGTAGCCATACATATTGATAAATTACCAATAATCAATACCTGGACATGTTGCCTGCTGGACTGATTGAATGAGTGACCGTTTTTTGTCATAAATGACTATGATGTTGTCTTGCATTGATTGGTAGTTAAATGGTCAGATATTTACAAGATCTATAGCGATCTTTGACCCAACATCTTTGTGGCCGACCTTTGACCTAGGTCAGTGGCAGACCTAGTCTAAAATGTAAATATAGAACTTAATGTTTGATGTTTCCTTGTTTATCAACCCAAATTACCCAATATTTTTTTCTAAATTTATGTCATGTTTAGGATTATTCTTGTGCCCTTTCCCTTTGTTAATCCTCTTTGTTGAGAGATGAGTACAATTATTTCAGAAAATATTGCATATTTTTTCTAATTATACTAGTCTGATTTACAGATTGAACCCCATTTTTTCAAAGATATTGTGAAGAAACCATTTAGTGGCTTGGTCTCCAGGTGGTGATCAGCCAACACCCCAGCCAGAAAAGCTTTTTGGAATAACGTGTAAGTGGTTTAAAATTTAGCCACAAGTGATAATAATTTAACATAGAATTATGGGAGATAAAATGTATTTTCTATTTTTCTTGATATTTCTGTGGTTCAAATGTCTTTCTTATACACGCTCTCTTCTTGTTCTAATGCATAGATCTCTCTTCTTTTGTTCTAATGCATATATGTGTTCTATTTTGTAGCACACTGCAAATTGTTCTAATCTTCTCTTTCTTACTTCCTGCAGCTGCTTAATAGTAAAATTATGTGAAACACTGATATTCATCACTTTACAGTTATTTATAGTAAGCTATTTCAGTTTCATGTCTGCTGAATTCGGCAACTCAAGCCTGCTGAATTCGGCAACCATGTCCATTTTTGCATTCTTGTAATTGTGTGTACACCCCGTTTCAGCAGAAGGTACAAAAAGAAAAAGGCAGGCAACAAGAAGAGGCGAGAAGCGAGGCAAGACGACGGATATAAGCCTATTCCTGAAGAGGGAAAGTAAGTCTCCATTTTTGACCTTCATTTCTTTTTCAGTCCAAAAATTTGTACAAAAATGTTTTGTTACTGGTTTAGTACGGATGTTTTTATCTTAACAATTAAAAATTAAATGGCATTTCAATTTACTGGTAATAAGACTAGTAGCTCGAAAGGCTTTATTGGGTCAGAAAACAACAAAAACAAGAACCCGGTAAACAGAACTGGCAGTTTTAAGGGCTACAATGGATCAAACAACCCATTCAACCCCTAAGAACCAGTGAATGATACAGTCTCACTGAGCACTGAGTCCATGGGCAGATGACTGTGTGTTTGAATGCAGACACCTAAAATTTAACATTTGTCCTAACTTATAATAAAATCCTCATGATTATGAGAAAAAATCAGTAACAAAACATTTTTGTAAAAGAAGGCTATTTCTAAATTGTGTTGTATCAGGTATGTTTGTCTAATTATTATGTGTTCATCGGTGCTGATTTGGTTTAAAAAAGGAACTTACATTGCCTATTTTGACATTTAAAAATATAGATGAGTTTTAGAAATAGTTTTGACAAAACAGATAACAAGAATCTGTTTAAAAATCTGAGGGCAAATCTAATTGAACTTTTGGCATTTTTTTTTAATTTTTGGAATAGATAGTACATGACATATACAAAGAAGAAACAGCATAACTATACATTGGCTAAATTTGTTCATTTTCTGTATTTTATTATAAATTTAACTGTCTTACGCAGTTGCTTAATTGACCATTTGATAGTTTCAACTTTAAAAACACAAATCTAGCTCATTCAGTAAAAAATGACCAATACAAGGGAAAGCAGTTTATTATACAAATACAACATGGTTTGAGGGGAAGTATCGCAAAATACTGTCCCCCGAGGTGTTGGATGATTGAGACTTCCTCAAGAAAGTCTCAGTCATCCAACACCGAGGGACAGTATTTTGCAATACTTCTCCGAAATAAACCATTTTTTATTAGTTTTACTACACCTCAAAAAAGTCAAAATATAACTAGAAAATAAATCTAAAATTCATCAAATTCAGTACTTTGCCGTGAGCCATAAGTTAGTACCATGCGGAAGTTTTTACTACTTTCCCCGCGTGTGTGTATTTAACATTGGCGCAACGCGTAAATGCATACCTGCGCAGCTATACTTGAGTATTAACGCACACGCGGAAAAGTAGTTAAAAATACTTTTTACGCGTCTCCGCTTTTTAACCAATAAAAAGACTCTATTAACTTATAAATATTCAAGAGGTGTAGTAATATGGGATATTGTTGTTAAAAGCAGCCCATTGTTAGGTGCAATCAGTACTGAACATTAGTAGACAAGCATATATAACTAAGCCAGCCCAATAGGGTAAATACACTACTGCAATGGCAACACTTGTTTTATTTTGAATATTTGTAAAGTCAAAGTAAAACAAATTATATTATGCTAAGCATCCTTTTCACCTTCATAATTTTTGTTTTATTTTACAAGGTCTTCTAGTATTTAAATTTTACATGACTTCAGCCCATTTTTAGCATACTAAGAAAAGAAAAAAGATGAAATATCGGGGTGCTGAACATGATATTTTGTTTACTTTGTCTTACCAAAATCCTTGCCATTCTTCATTTTTTCTGTTTCTTTCATCTCATTATTTTCATGTATATTTTATCGTGCTAATAATGCTTTAGTTGTAGAGAGTCCACTTGGGCCTGTAAACTGTAGCATTGGCAACACTTGTGATCATATATTGCCAGAATAGGAGACATCTTTCATGTTGAGTTTGCTTTTTGTTTCATTTTGTTGTGTCCATTATTGCTTCATTTCAAAAATGGTAAACTGTTGCTTTGGCAGCATCTGTGATCAATTTCCATTAATAGAAGTCATCTTTCATGTTTAGTTTGCTTTTTGTTTCATTTTGTTGCGTCCATGTACTGTATATGAAGAGCTTATTTCTAAAAGGGCCTAAATCCACATTTGGTCAAAATTGAGTTATTGGTGCCATAGTGTAGTACTATAGTAGTAGTTTAATGGAACCAAGCCATTTTTCCCAGAACTTGCTTTCATTGAGCTTACCAGTGCACACAAATCTCAGTTTGTTTCCAAAAAGCCTAAATCCGTAGTTTATTTCCAAAAGGGCCTAAATCCACTTCCAAGTGAAAAGAAAGCTCTACATAAAAAATGAACAATGAAGTTCTGATGTACTTGAGTGTTGTCACTTTAGTTAGAGGACCAATTCCTAAATTGTAAAGCAGCAAAACATTTTTTTGCACAACAAGAAAAAAACTTGTTGCTGGTTTTCTCAACAAGTACTCAGATGGATTTAGGCCCTTTTGGAAATAAACTCTTCATATCATGCTAACAATATTCCTTCATTTCAAAATGTTAGCCCACTTGTTGGGCCTGTGTACTGTAGCATTAGCAACACCTGTTATCACATGTTGCCAAAATAGAAATCATCTTTCATGTTTAATTTGCTTTTTGTTTCATCTTGTGTTCATGTACCATATGTGATGACTCACCCGAAAGGGGGACTTTGCAGATGATATCAATTTTGATTTTATCATTCCATCTGTTATAGCATTTTCTAAGCTTTAAAATGATGCCTTGTTGAAATTGATCAAGGGGAT